>JAUUEG010054338.1:0-11566 GCA_032361445.1 Panulirus gracilis | reverse complement strand
ACACATCTGTCTCTTAACCTTGCATATATGTGCTATGAAAATGTTCATCTGAGTTGGGTGCAGACAGACTGCCTTGCCCATGATTCAAACCAATGCAATTAAGACCATGGGATGGCCTGTTTGACTCATGGTCAGTAACAGTACACTACAAAGGCCCTTGTAAAATAAACAAATATATAAAGAATAGGTTATTGAATTTAACTGTGTGTGTGTGTGTGTGTGTGTGTGTGTGTGTGTGTGTGTGTGTGTGTGTGTGTGTGTGTGTGTCCAAAATTTCAATACTTTAGAATCTACATAAACAATATACAATAAATATTCAATGAAGAGCTTTCATCAAGGCTCATGGGAGCAAAAATCATGCAAGGATAAACCATGCTTGGTCAAGGGTGCTTAAAACCATTACCTCTCCCTGTGAGATATGTGGGCCACGCAGCAGTCAAAAGGAAGAAAAAAGATAATATGAGTCATGAGGGTTTCATGACTAAACAAAATATCTAAACATCAACTATAACAGGAGAAAACAAAAGTTTCCTCTAAACCTAGGAATTATATGTCAACAGTGTTGTATTTGTGGAAATTCTTTAAATTTACAATAAGAAACTCTCCTTGATAACAATTAATCTCTACTATTCCTTTTATGTATACTTTAAACATTCAATTCAAATAATAAAAGGCAATGAGAAAACATTTAATATCATAAGCATACTGTGATAAACACTTCAAAAGGCTGGTCTCATTCTGGAGACTTGCCCCATCAAAAAACAAATGTTACCAATGGTTCATTGTATGGTGTCAAATACAGATTCCAGTGTCCACCTAAATTTAACTTGTCAGTGCATATACAATGTGAAATACAGTAATGCAATCATTTACAAATCTAATGTGATCTGTGACCATGTTATCAATAAACAATCCCCTGAGCACTAACAACTTCAATATCTAAGTCTTTTATAATGCACTTTTGTCATTTAATCAATATCAAGTAATAAACAACCATTGTAGAGGTATTTACATAAGCAAAATATTGCAGATTCATTTCTATAACAAGCTGATGGCAACTCCTTTATTAAGCATATCTTCAAAATAAATACTAATGAAGATACATTACATGTAATCTTAAAATAAGGTCCATTCATTACATTGATCTTTAATATGTACAGAATCTCCTACCTTCCATTGTCACGCCCAACACCCCAAACTCGGATAGTGTGGATGGGCTGTGTGTTGAGCACTGTCAAGTTCTCAGGATCAACTAGTTTTAGGGAACCTTCATCTAAGTCCATGAACAAATCCTTTCCCTGATTAAAGAAAAAATCAAAACAGTTCAACTTTTACCCAAAATAGTAGTTAAAACATTACAAAAAAAGAAACAGAGAAAACAGTCAAAGCTAATAAAATACTTCAGGCCAAAAAAAGATATAAAAAAGATCCACAAAATGGAACATTTAAAAATCGGGACCTCATGTCTCTAGAGGTAATTTCTGCTTAAAACACACTTGAGAATATGTGTGGAGAGGGAAAAACAGCTATGGCATATCTTTATGGAGTATATCTCCACTACTGATTTATAAGTTCCAAAAATTTTCTCTTGACTCCACCTGCTAAAAAGTCACCTTCAGCAAGGCTGTATAATTGGAGTACAATCTCGCTGAAGAACTTCTCACTCCAAGGGAGTTCAACCTTTCCTTGCTACTGATTGTAGCACAGCCTTATAGCTGCAGGAACCCTTATTCTACATTTTCTATCTCATTCTTGTATCTCCCATGACGATGTGATCATTACATGAAAGTGCACTTGGAAACTTACTGTATTTCATTTTCTTCATGGTATATGCTGAAGAAGGGGGTCATTGGAGTTATATAATAAAGATGATAATAAAATCTTCCCTTCACCATGGTCGACTCACATGGTTAACAAATTTTGAACTCCCCATGCCTGAAGCAAGACACCATACGAGATGTCACAAACTTGATTATCTTCCACAATAAGGTGGACTAAAGTCTGACTGTTTGGTCTCTGAGTGCACTTTTATGATGAACTGACTTTAGAATTCATTTTTGTTATTACAGACAGAATTGACATAACAGAAAAGATTATGGCAGACACATTTATGGAAAAAAGACTGACGGCATACAAAGGAAAAAAGAAATTACAATAGCAACAGATATCAAAAACTAAGAGATTAGTGTTGTAAAAGTTAGAAGGCATACAGATAATTCAAAGAGAATATCCTGCAAATTGTCATTGTGACTTAGGTGCAAATAATGCAAGTCATGGACTTGTAGCAAAATATTTATCATTTATTCTTAAATGCACCTACAGCACTGTTTTCAACCACTTTAACTGGCAAATCATTCTCTATGTCAACAATTCTGCTGAAGAAAAAGACCTCCACCTCATTTGAAGGAACACAATTGCCTGGGAGTTTGCATCTAATTCTACAAGTGAAATCAGATGAATCAAGTGTAGCTTGCTAGATAATTTTGAATACTTGTATTTGATTACCTCTTTTCTTGAGTGAATAGATTCAGATTGTTTTACTGTGTTTCGAAGGATCTGACTTTCAGCTTGGGAATCACCTTGGTAGCTCGACACAGCACTCTCTCCATTCTTTCTATGTCTTTCTTGAAAGGGTGACCAAAACTGAATACAATATTCAAGGTGTGGACAAACTAATGAATTGTAAAGACTAAGGATGATTTCCTTGGGCTTAAATTTGAAGGCTTCACTTATGAATCCAAACATTCTATCTGCTCTTTTTACTGCTTCTGTGCACAGCTTACTCATCTATCTTTTGCTTGTTCTTTATATTTGCTACCACTATGTAAAATTTTGCACTTATTGATATTAAATTAATGCTCCACCAATGAACCCAGTCCATCACTTTATCTATGTCACTTTGAAGCTGTAAATGTTCAAGTTCATTTGTACATTTATGTTCCAGCTTTGTATCATCAAAAAATTTTGATGTCTTGCAATGCATCCTTTTATCAATATCGTTAATATACATGAAAAAGGGAACCAGTCACAATGATCCTTATGGCACACTACTTGTGTGATTAATCACTCTGAGACTTGACCATTAATCACAACTGTTTACGGCCAGTCCATAACTACAACCTCATCAATACCATTTTTGCTAGTAAGGGTTGATGTGGAACCATCACATGTTTCTGAAGATCCAGACAGATGACAACAAGTGCTTTACTTTCATCATACGTGTTGATTATATCATCAGATAAATCAAGCAGATTTGTTAAATATGAGTGATTTCACTGAAAACCATGCTGAGAATCGTTTATCAAGAAGTGGTTCTTTACATGGTTTAGAATTCTATCTTGAATGATGGTTTCCATAAATTTTCCAACTACAAATATTAAATGATTGATAATTACTAGGCAGTGACTTATGACCTTTTTTGAACATCAGTGTTACATTACCAGACTTCCAATCACCTGGAACTTTTCCTGTAGCATGTGATTTATTGTAAAGAGCAGTTAAGGGCTTAACTTTCTCCTTTTTCACCTCTTTTATTTTCCTTAGATAAAACTCATCAGGGCCTGCTGTTTTGTTCATTCCATTTCGTTTATCTCTGATAATGTCTTCAGCTTTTATTTCAGTTTGATGCAGAGTGTTCTCTCTTATCAATAAAACTGGATTTGGGACACAATGTGTGGCCTGTGGGAGAGTTAGGTGGGGAATGTCAGATCACATGAGTTATTACTGTATGATTTGATGAATCTCCATTCAAGTTTCTTTTTTGTCAGAGGTGAATGGTAAAATGAGGATTAATGCAGAGAAGCTGAAAGAACAAAATGGTTAAAATCAATTTCTAATTTATATATGAAATAGAGATAATTCAATATACCGGTGCAAAAGAGATAAAAACTTACATCTCCCCAACATCCAACTACATCTAAAACATCTCGCCTCCCAACAGATAGGTCAACTATACATCGGTTGACAGCTTTGGAAGACCGTTCTGGAGTTAAGTCTTCTTCAGCAATTTCTACCCAACCAAGAGATCGGACAGCAAATCGGATAGGACGCCCACCACTTCCCTCCGTTATGTCACTGCGAGCCGGGTAACTGCGTCGTCTTTTGGGAAAGAAGGCATATTATACACCGTTGTTTAAAATCTTTATATAATGCTTTCATCATACAATAAAATAAAGGAATTTCACTGAAAGTAATAGCACACACACACACACACACACGCGCACACACACACACACACACACACACACATACACACAATATTCATTTGATGGAATACCTTTTGAAATAAACAGAAATCAGTGGTACAGTATTTACACTTAATGAATACAGTGTTATGCAGTGATTCTAAAATGTTCTGAGACTCTGATTCTCTGAATGCCATCAAAATGACACTATGACTCCTTTTCTTCAAAATGAATAAAACTGTAAATTAGTTTGTAATCTCATGATAAAAGCAGACAACATATGACCTCTCCCAACCCTGACAATCTACTTAAATATCACAATAAAGGCATAGAATCTCTAGTTTGATTTCCACTGTTTAGATTATAAACATCAACCTTCACACTATGGTTTCCAATTTTAAAGTATCTTTTATGTAACATGGGTCAATATACATTATATAACATCTAGAAAACATACATTGTTCTTAAACAAAATTCCTCTTTCTGTACTTCTAATCTACGTAATGGGAACTAAGTGATTATATACATGATGAAATGCTAAGAGTTGGACACTTGTTAGAAAACAACAAAAATAACTGAAAAAATCATGGAGTACACCCATCTTAAATTCAAGTTTTAGAAATTCAAGCATCATTTTGGTGAGTCTTAAATGTGCGGGAATTTGGATTTTGTATGTTTTTGGATCATAGATATTTGAACTGGAGATGATCTACCTGTACTGTGTGTTACTTATAAAACAGAGTTATTTGCATGTCACACATGTGAGAGAGTTGTCAAAAATAGTGGAATGAAATACACAAATTAATAAAGACAATCTAATGTTGATTCTGCAGAGCACAATAAGGCCATCTGTCATCTACAGTTACCTTTAGCATGGAACTTACTTTAATAAGCAAAAGATTTCTTGCTCCAGCATTCAATTGATCATCATACCTGTTCATAATAACACAAACAACTGAATTACAATGACTTGTGCAATAATGGCTTTCCTAAAACTTACTTATAGGCATTATCCACAGCAGCAGTCCTTGGACGAGATTCTGAAAGTTCTGACAGTGCAGAAGATGTATTACTTCGAGTAACAGTCCCTGCCACACTACCACTTGTCTGAGAAAGTAGGGTTTAAAAGCAAACATATCAAGAGCAATTCTTATAAATTTCTACTGTTTTGTCATCCGTAATATTTTCCATCATGCACAAAAACATCAAATAAAAATCTCAACATATTTCATTAAATGATATTTCAACTGAAAATAAAACAGCTACTACATTATATTCATGTTGTACTCACTTGTATTTACACATTCATTCATCCATTATACATCTGTGGATTATATGTATATCAACACTACCTCAGCACAATAATTTTTCTGATTTACATACAAATTTTATATTGCAAGCCACATTTATATAATTGCTTTATTCACCTGGTCTGTATCTTTGTTCCTTCTCTCAGCCCTCAGTGGTGCTGCAGTAACAGTATCAGTGGGTTCAGGTGGGGTACGAGTGATAGTGCCACTCTTGATATGCCAATAATAGGGACCGTCGTTATCTGCCAAGAGGTGAAGAAACACTAATTTTTTCTTGAATTAAAAACAATAATTCATACTTATTTTGTGGAGCATTGATAATTCATGCAATAAAACAATAGGAGAAAGCTAAATAACAAACCTTCGTGTTTCTCCCATCCAGGTGGAAGGGTATCTTCTATAGGTGGGTCAGTTTTCTCATCTTTGTGATTATCTTGTGTGGGCTGATGTGTTGGTGTGGAGTGTTGGGACCCAGTCTGTGTTGGGGGTCGTTTCACTGGGAGAGCATACAAGTCCTGAAAGTAAACAAAATCTAAATATAACTTTTTCATAATTAAACAACTATAGAGATACTCTCTAAAATCTGTTCCTGAAGTCAAAGTATTCTTTCTACCTTTTGGGGGCTGGGGCCAGGACCTTTCAAACTGAAAAGATTAGTATAGTTTCCATGAAACTGTGAAAATAAAAGTATAGATTGAGGTTCAGGCTAATTTATTTCATTAACCTGTAAAGACAGATCTATCTTTTGACAAAGTATATCTTCATTTAATGAACAACCTTTCTATGAGATTTTCAATATAATTACTGAAAATGGTTTTATTCTTGTTTTACATTTTTCAGTGTGAATTTACAGTAGTAGGTAGCTGGTAGGCAGCCACAGACTACCTGTCTGGGTATTGGGAGGGTCAGTGACAGCTGTGTAGTGAACCAACACTTCAGTGGTTCTCAAGTTGCACTCTTTTGACCCAGGTAGCCATCTTTTCTTTCTGCTTCACCCACATATGGACTGCTGGCATTCTGTCCACAAACATACAATCTCTTCTTGACACACATAACACTCGACAACATTTAACTTAAACAACTCATTCTTCCTAACTCTTAGATTTTTCTGCAGAGTGCTATGCACTCGACCTGCCTTTTGGCAGAGTAGTAAAAGCAATAGATAGTAGTAGTAGGTAGGAACATTAGACAGGAGCATTAGGTAGTAGTAGTAGGAAGGAACATTACCTGTGAGTATTAGGTAGAAGTAGTAGTTTGAAACATTAGGGAGACATTAAGTAACAGTAGTGGCAGGAACATTAAGCAAGAGCCTCTAAAAACACTGTGCTAAAGTTGCCCTCTGCCAGTGGCTTGTTAAGGGTGAAGCACTGAAGGCTATGAAGTGGCACTAGAGTTCCCAAAGGGAACAGGAATCAGAGATATAGATAAATACATAGAATTAGGATTTGGGACTGGAAGTGAGATATCAATTTGCAGAGGGAATGGGGATGAATTTCAGCCAAAAAGCAGCAAAAAAGAGGACTAGAAGGCAATATTTACATCTTCTTAACCTGTGCTTTCTAAACATTATACAACCAATGCAAAAACTAAATGAAGCTAAAATCTAATCTGCTCGATAAATCTGATTACATAAATTAATCAATGGGATCATTAACAAAGCTTAAATGAGCATTGTGTATTTACATGTAATTACCTATTAGTACAGTATAAGAAGAGAGCTTTACACTTGCTCATCTCTTGTACTTTTTCTCCCATCAAGAAGACTTGTACCTTTTGATGTCTTTCCCAATAACTATGACCTGGCACATTTTAAAAGACAGGTTCTTTACTTCCTCCAAAATTTGTAAATACTTTCCTTTGTCTTTTCTTTTCCCTTTCATAATTCTCTCTGTATTTCAATTAAGGCCCAGTGTTGACGTGGACTTTTGTTTATGACTGGGGCCTTCAACATATAAAAAAAAAAGTTTCTAGCAATCACAGTCTCCTTCCTTACACTATTCCAACTATCCACTAACTTCACACTAAACTAGTATATTTTTACATATTTCTTAACCATCCCCTATCTAATCTTCTGCTCATGACCTCTGGTAACTCCATTATTACATCTCATGAACAAGGAGGCCACACTGACAGGAAGGTATATTACCTCGGTATCAAGAGAGTTTGTTATGGCTACGTAGTGACCCAGTACTTCAGTAGTTCTCAAGCTACATTCCTCTGACCCAGGTAGCTGTCTTTTTTTTCTGCCTCAACCACATGTGGACTGCTGGCATTCTGTCTACAAACATACAATCTCTGCTTGTTCACATAACACATCACAAAACTCAACTCAAACAGCTCGTTCTTCCTACCAAAAGTTTTTCTTGCAATGAACACCATGAACTAGCTCTACCTTTTGGTAAAATGTTAGGAGCAACAAATAGAAGTAATAGGTAGGAACATTAGGCAGAAGCATTGGGTAGAAACGTTAGGCAGAAGAAGTGGGTAGGAGCATAAGGAGGGAGCATTAGGTAGAAGTAGTAGGTTGAAACATTAGACAGAACATTGCACTTCAGCCCTCTTAATTCTGGTATCATCTTGGTTGCTCTTCCCTGGACTTTCTCAATCACAGCTTTGTGCTCCTTTAGATGTGGTGACCAGACCTGAGAGGCATAATCCAAATGGCTTGTGATTAGCGTACCAGACACTTCCTTATCAATATACAGTACTAAATGCAATTTTAATATTTGCAAACAGACAGTTTACTTCTTTCACAATTCTCCTGATTGAAGTTCTAGCGACAGATTAGGTATATTTTCAATCCCTGGACCTCTTCACACATCAATTCTTGTAGCTTATTTCCCACTAAGTAGTATTCATACTGGGACCTTCTCTCACTGTGGCCTTTCCTCAATGCTTTGCGCTTACTTGGGCTGAATCTCATCATCAGTTTATCAAGCTTTGGAGTTTGTCCAGGTCCCCTGTGTCTGGCAGGTCACTCACATACTCGAATAATAAGAGTGGGCTCAAGACCTATCCCAGTTGCACTCTTGTACACTCAGCCCACTCTGAGAACGTGTCTCTTACCGGTATCCTTTCTTCTCTTCCACATATTATATAATCTTCAAGCCAGTGCAGGAATTTACCTACCATTCCTGCATGTAGCTCTGGCTTTTAATCAACCTCTGATGAGGTACAATGATAAAGGTTTTCTCCTGACAGTCTTAGGATACTCAGTCTACTCATACATTCCTTCAGTCTAACAATGAGCTCATCCTTCTTCAAAAGTCTATCTATTTTGTGATACAGGACCTCTTTTATCTGAAACCATGCAGTCTCCTCATTAAAAGAAAATTTTCCTTTGTAGGTAGTCATATATTTGTTTTCTGATTATCTTTTCTTGTGTTCACAAATCACACTTATCAATGAAACAAGCCTGTAGTTCAACGTGATTTCTTGTCCACCTAACATATGTGTAAAGGCTCATATTTAAGGTACAATGCTAATACTTAACATATATTTGATTACATATGAACACAGGCCTATGTACATATACAGATACTTAGGAAGTGCTTCTGCTGTAGCTGTTCATGAGCTGTATCAATGTGTGTATGGCATTGTTCATATAAGCTTACATGTGCCTACACGTGTGAATGTTTGTATCAGTAGGAGTTACTGGACTTAGCCTGCTTGAGGTTACACTGTGGTTGAAAAATCTCCTTTGGCGAGGATGTATCACTGGGATTACAGTTTGGTCAAAGAGTTTCTCTCTCTCCTTGCAGAAAATTGGTCTCGTTATATTCATAAATAATGATAAATATTCAAATACGAATATACATGTGCATGCAAATGTTTACAGGTATGTATATGCATACATATCCTAAACCCTGAACCAGTTCAATCAGTCCTATAGTGTGTACCATCAACTGCTGGTGTTCCCTGTGTCGTGTGTTTTATTACCAATGCAGAGCATGGTCCAAAGAAATCATTCATATTTGACATCAACTGGTTGTTGCATCTGGTGTTACCTACATTAATGATGCAATTGTGTGGAAACATACACACAAAGGATAATGCTTAAGCAGATGCCTACTCATGTATTGCAACCTGTCTATGGTACAGATCATGTGTTGCACCGACATTCATTTATCTTTCTATAATTACCTCAGGACCAATTTCTATAAAAGAATCCTGATGTTACCTAAGACTTTTTTCTGAAGGCTCCTGTGGCCAAAGGCTGTGCTATTTCCAGCAGAAGGGAAATGTTGACTCCTTTGGAGTGAGAAGCTCTTTGCCAAGATGATACTCTCAATAATGCAGCCTCAAAATAGGTAGCTTCTCATTTGTGTTGTAACCTCTTGTAGGTGGAGCCCAGTAACTCCAGTCGCACCCATACATGGTATCATTTATGTAAAGTGCTCAACTGTGACAGCGTCTATGTGTAACTCTACCTGTGTATGGCCAGCTGTCATGTGTGGGATGTGGGTGGGGGACTGACGTCCTTGATGTGATGAGTTTGAGGAAGAGGTGGATCCTCCGTCTGTCACCACTCCTGAGTCCACTCCACCCTCACCACCTTCAGGAGTTAGCATACGTTTGTCATCATTCCTGTGAATAAGACAATCATTAGGCATGACACCTTGTATACTGTCCTGCCATTGCACTCTTGACACATTCTTATCTACCACATACAAGAGAAAACAGAGGCATCCTAGAAAAAAGAATACACAATGCAATCATTTAAAAAATATACCATGCATTATCGCATAAACATTTTCTTTTTTCTTACAATGTGAACCCAAAGAGCAGTCTTAATGTTAGGAAAGGCCATATATACAAAACATGACATGGTCAAAGCAGCATACCAATTAATTCATAGAATAGCTGGATGGAAAAATAATTGGTCATCTGTTATTAGAAGATGTGTTGGATGTGTATGACGTTGTGTGGTATGAGGAAAGCTGATCACTTACAAAATAATATGGTGATAGAAATATGTGCAAGTAAGAGGAGCATGTCTAAAAGAGCTGAAGAGGATGAGCTGAAATTATTTGGATATAAGGCTGGATGAGTGAGGAGAGGATGACTAAGTGGGTAAATTATATTGGATGTGAAGGGAACAAGGTCAAGAGAGGAAACTAAGAAGTGGAAGGATGGGAGAAAGATGCTTTGAAATGTCAATGCTACAACATGCTTGAGGGTAAGAGGTGAGCAAGGGATTGAGAAAACTGGAGTGATGTGGTGTATATGGGGTGATAAGCTGTCATGGGGCTGAATCAGAGTGTACGAAATGGGTATGAAAAATGACAGAAATGCCTGTGGGACCTGGTTGTGGACAGGTGGCGCTTGTTTGGTACATTATACGAGAGCTATAGAGAGTGGATGTGAGTGAATGAGCCTGTTCTTTGTTCCTGGCACTACCTTGCTATTGCAGGAAACAGTGAACAAGTAACAAATATATATATCTATGTGTATATGAGTGGATGGGTCATTCTTCGTCTGTTTCCTGGTGCTAACTCGCTGATGTGGGAAACAGCGATTATGTATAATAATAATAATAATAATGATAATTTTGTCATACATATTTGCCATTTCCCACTTTAGCGAGGCAGCATCAAGAACGGAGAACCGAGCCTTTGAGGGAAGATCCTCACTTAGCCCCTTTCTCTGTTCCCTCTTTTGGAAAAGTAAAAGTGGAGGGGAGGGTTTCCAACCCTCCACTCCCACCCCTTTAGTCGCCTTCTAAGACATGCAGAGAATATGTGGGAAAGAATACTTCCCAAGTATTCCCTGCGTGTTGTAAAAGGCGACTAAAGGGGGAAGGAGCTGTGGGGCTGGAAATCCTCCCCTCTCATCTTTAATTTTCCAAAAGAAGGAACAGGGAAGGGGGCCAAATGAGGATGTTCCCTCTAAGGCTCAGTCCTCTGTTCTTAACGCTACCTTGCTAACGTGGAAAATGGCTAATACAAATATATATATCCCTGGGGATAGGGGAGAAAGAATACTTCCCACGGGCTCCCCACGTGTCGTAGAAGGCGACTAAAGGGGACGGGAGCGGGGGGGCCAGAAACCCTCCCCTCCTTGTATTTTAAC
>JAUUEG010054231.1:1538-11568 GCA_032361445.1 Panulirus gracilis | reverse complement strand
TCCCCTTTTAGTCGCCTTCTACGACACGCAGGGAATACGTGGGAAGTATTCTTTCTCCCCTATCCCCAGGGATAACTAGCCAAGGTAAAACAAATAAAAAGCTTTTAGATCTCATACTCAGCACAATGTGAAGCACCAGTACTGTTTTTTTTTGAAAAACTGCTTCACCCTCCTCATCGAGCCAACATAGGAGCAGAACAGACAACCAACACCCTCATTTGCACATATTCACTCTTTAGCTGTCATGTAAGATAAACCAAAACAGCAGCCTACCATCCTCAGGCGATCCCCATTGACTATTCCAAGGTAAATGGTGGCCACTTTATATGCCCAAGTTAATCCCATTGACAGCATGTCACCTAGTGTATACCACATTCATCCAATTCATTGTTTCATGTATGCCTTTCATCCTCCTGACTGTTCAATCCCCAATACCCTTAGTGCCTCTTTCACTCTATCCTTTCATCTTTTTGGTTTTCCCTCTCCAAAATAATTTCTTTCTTAAACAATCATCCTCCATCCTTGCCAGTATATCACCTTTCCTTCTACATTCATTCCTTGTCATAATACATTCAACTATTTTATATTCAAGCTCACTTGAAAGTCTCATTTTATCCTTTCCTTTCTTTAGTATTCTATTTCTTCTCAGAAAATCTTTATCTTTTGCATGTACTTTGCTACCAGTTCTACATCCAGTTTTCAGTCTTGGATACCAGTGTAGCAACAATTTCACAACCATGTAACAACTTTGTCTTAGTACACTCTCAGTCCATGTGCCATGTTAATTCCTTAATTTCTATCTTCACTGTTCGTCTCATCCTTTGTAATTCCTTATCTCATTCTTGCTTTCCCTGCCGAACTCAACATCCTTCTCAGAAAATCCATCCCCACTACTTGCACTTTGCTGGTCTTTTCAATTAACCATCACTGCATTCAGTTCAGCTCCACTCCAAGATACATTTTACCAGCAAAACCCACATTTATTATAACATCATATATATACAAGGTCTACCATTCTTTTCATTACAGTACAATAAATATGCTCTTTTTTTGTGCTTGTCACAGCTACATACCTCTACACTGTAACAAACCATGAATATCTGAGCAAGAAACTGTATTGTTAGTAAGAAATTTTACATGTTGAGTATATCTACATCTAAAAATAAACAACGCTACAGACATGAAGTAAAATCTATAAACTTTACATAACAGACTGATATATTTTAAAAATTATACACTTGCATTATCTGCACTAAGAACAATAAATTATGACAACAGCAACTACATTCAGATCCACATTTATTAATACTGATAATTTTTTTGAAGAATTTTAATAACTTCTTGGGATTTCTTTAGGAATGACAAAATTAAAGGTTTACATTAATTTTTTTTCCAATGTTAACCCAAAGATGTTGTGCTATAATTTCTGTGACCATATCATCTGTAATGAATAAGCTGTCTCTTACAGAAACACACTATACCAAGTTAGGTTTTTTCAAGATATCAATGAATTTCTCATGCCCATAATTTTTCTCTTGTTGATTAATACAACCCTCTTATTATGTCCTTAGTATGCATTGCATTTTAACATAAGGCTTAGTAATGCAGCTGTAATTCTGTTATTTTTTCCACGAACAATTGTCAAACACAACTATCTATCTGATGACAGTTTCCATTTACACGAGCTAGATTAAGTGCATGCATCATCTTCAATGAATGACACAACTTCATCTGATATCAAGTGTGCTTAAGTGAATATGTGCCTCCAGTAGTAATTTTAGCACTTTAATATTTCAAACTGCACACATAGATGATTCATTGTATGTAACACCTTCACATACAAAACAGTTCTATTACATTTTATCAGATATCAATACTCTGTAATCTTCAGTGGGATACCTCTAGCCTCATATAATTCAAGACTTGCATATTTCCATTTCTTTAGCAGTCTACCTCTTTTCTATATGGTTCTTACTTCAGTACCATGTATCTTCATTCAATCATGTCAAACATCCTACATGGTCATACCATATTAAAAGACCTTAATCCTTGCATCTTTCTAATGATTTCTTTACATCATATGTCTTTCTTCCTTATATATTCATTCTCGACTCTTATAACCTAGCTCCAAATGTGCGATGAAAGTTATCCAACTTTATTGCCATATTATTTTCAACCTATCTGAAACAAGGAAAACAACTTTACACAAGTATATATCATAGTTGGGACTGTTGACATGGCAGACGATTTTGAATAATCAATCAAGCAGAGTTGCAACAAGCACAACATTGTGCAACCTACTTACACAATGTGCAAAAATTCTTCCTGCTTCTCAAGAATTTCAGTGCAACTCCAGTTCTCCCTTGCATGATCACCTGAAACTTTACCTTTCCCACTAAATCCTTACTGAATGTTGTTGCCTGATATCTATACTCATCTAAAACAACTAATTCTCCATTCAAACAGGTAATATATTGCTCATTTCTTCAGGTGCAATACTCTTATGTACAATGAATTTCAACTTCATCACAGCAAACTTACACTGTATCCAACTTCCACCCTGATTCAGCTAATTGAAGTATATCATCTGCATATATCTGAGGTAATTTTTATTCTATCTTGGTCCATTAGGGCTGCAAATGTCCCAATCATTTCCCATCCAATGCAATATTTCATCCAAAATTTTTTAAAACTAATACAACAAAATAGTGCTCTAACACAACCACATTCATTCCTCTCATTCAGAAACGACTTCCATTACAGAAGCTTTTACCAGCATTCCAAAGTCTTCCATGCACATCAAAAAGAGTCAGGACTTACTAAGCTCCTTTCCTAATAACTTTATCAAACACTTTGCTTGAATCCACAGTTGCTGCACACACCTTTTTCTTTTTGTAGATCCACCTTGTTCATCACCTACAAGGAGTCCTTCAACCCTTTTTACATTATAATCACAATCCTAACATATACCTTCACAACTATGTTACAAAGATTGTAATTTTTACAATCATTCTTATTCTTAAAGATACAGTAGAACAATCATTGTCATCCATTTTTCAGACATACCTATTTTTTTTTGACTGCCCCACACACACACACACACATTTTAAGACCCATTAACTTCACTTTCAATTGACCCCCTTACTTATCACTTCACCTGCACTACAGTTTTTCCATTTCATACAAGAATCACATCTCTTTCCACCACATCTTTAAAACTGTTTTTGCATCCTTCATACCTGTAATTGATATTAAATAAAATTCATGTTTTTTCAATTTCATGTTTTGATTATGATCTTCACTATACAATATTTACAGCTGTCTTTACTCAGCAAGAATACTGCGAGCAATGATAAGTCGCATAATTTCATTAGTTCCTTCAAGGATCATATGAACACGTGTGTCCCTTAAATATTGCTGAACAGGGTAATCTTTCAGGTAACCGTAGCCTCCATGAAGCTGCAGGGCCTCATTAATGATCTGTAAATATGGTGCAGATATATGGAATGTATCTGTAATATCTGTTAGTTATATGATGTTCCAAAAAAATTAAACTGCTATAAAACAGAAAGGCAGCAAAAACTTATTGATCTTAACTCACACAATTCTTTTACTATTGCATTATGAAATATCAGAAAGGAAAAAAATACATATTCATCATACACAACCATTTTTTCTCTTTTTGACTCCTGTATCATCAGCCATTATCTTCCAGCAGTCCACCAGTCAGGTGGTAAGCTTTTAAAAACAAGAATAAAATAGGAAGAGGGTAGCCCATTAAATGTACAAGGTTTCAGTCAGTAATGCACTGTTAAACTGCTGGATTTGTTAAACCACCAAGATATCAACTAACTGGGTAGATGGCTTCTACTTGCTATGCACTTGTGTATATTTTGGTGGAGGTAAAGCTGTTGTACCAGAATAATCTAGGAATCCTACAGACAAGATTGATGGTGAGGTCAATACTTGCACCATGACCCTTTCAATACCTGAGTCTTGTGCCTCAATGTGCAGTTAAGATTGATACACAGAGAGAGCAAACAAGTAACAGAAAGCCTACTAGCAAGTAATAAGGTTAACAGCAGGGAGGGTGCTGGCCCAACCTAGTTGTAACAGGAATTAAAATGGTGACAAGTTTCTTATACTGTCTTAACATGCAAATCATTAAGAATTTTATTCTGACAACTCTAATGAGGCCTAATCCTGCATCAATATAAGTCTTCATATTGCTGTTCGGTTTAGCATTTAGGAAAATGGTAGATAAAAAAAAATGAAAAAAAATGGGGGCACAGATTCAAACCTGGTCAAACTTACATTACCAACTTGCAAAGGAAACAGATGAATATAACTATCAACAGCTAAAGATTTTTTTTAAGGATCTATTTTTCTATCTGTATCTCTGACACCTGTTCCTCACTGGAACTCCTTTAAGGGGGTGGCCACAGCAATACAGTCTTCATAACAAGTGAACTCCAGTGCCACTATTCAACCTTTAATGCCAAACCCTTCACAGAGGGCAACTGTAACAGTGTTTGCAAAGGCTCCTACCTAATGTTCCTACTAACTACTACTACCTAATGTTTCAACCTAATGCACCTGTCTAAATGTTCCTACCAACTACTTCTATAGATTATTCCTACCATTCTATAAAAGGAAGGGCTAGCACATAGTTCTCACCACAGGAAAATGTAGAATTACGAAGAATGAGTTGTGTGAGTGAAGTGTTGTTAAGTATTATGTATAACAAGGAGAGATTGTACATTTGCAGACAGAATGCCAGTAGTTCATGAGTAGGTGAGGCAGAAAGAAAAGACAGCAATCTGGGTCAAAGGAGTGCAACTTGACAACTTAAGTGCTGGCTCACTACACAGCCATCACTAACACAATTGATACCCAGGCAGGTAGTCGTGGTAATCATATCTCCCCGGTTACTGGCTGGCTACCAACTGCTACCTACCAACTTAAAGGATTAAGAATACAAAATATAGCTGAAACAAGCAGGATGACCCCACTGACAAAGAGTTAACTGTTTAAACAAATGTATAAAACCACAAAAAACTTTATTTGTGGAAACTATTCGACAGGCATAAGAGCACACTAACAACAAAGTGATTGTTTATTTCGAGCTTTTACTGTGCATACTAAGCAAAATAAACATACAACTCAAATTGGAACAGTTTCCAGTAAGAAAAACTTACCTTGAAGCACTTCTCAGTAACATAATATTTTGCCATGGAACACAGGGTAACAGTATCTGGATGATCATCCTGAAGAGCCTGGGCAGCATTGCGCACCAACAGCCGTGAAGCTACAAGCTCAGTTGACATTTCTGCCAAGCGAAACTGACTGTTCTGTAATACACAGGTAGAGAACACTGTTCTTAAAACATCACACTATAATAGTTTACAGGATACTAATTCTATGATATGAGAGTAAAAGAGCTCCCTTCATACAAGTAAATGTATATGTATTAATGTTTCTACATAATACTGCCTAATGTTGCTACCAAAGACTTCTGCCTATTGTTTTAACTAATGCTCCAACCTTATGTTCCTACCTGCTACTTCTATCTATTGCTCCTACTATTTTACCAAAGGGCTGCACTAGGGCTGGCTCACTCTGCACCCATCACTAACCCTCCTGATACCCAGGTGGGAAGTACTGGTAATATACCTCCCTGGTCATTGGCTGCCTAGCAACTACTTTTTCTCAGTCATATATCATTATCTCTAGTACTAATAAAGGTAAGTACATTATAAGTACATTCCTTGCGCTACCTCGCTAACGCGGGAGACAGCGACATAGGTTAATAAAAAAAAAAAAAAAAAAAAAATTATAAATGACTAACATTATACCCTATCTCAAAACCTCCTCTGTTTATGAAATGGTCATCATAGTGTTAATACTCATAGTTATTTCAAGACTTATCCTGTTCCAGACTTTGTTTAGATCTTTTATTTCCTCACTGTTTTATCCAACTCGTAATCTCTCATCACATATTCTACACTTATTGATGCTACATGATCACTATTTTCTAGTGAAACTTGGCTGTTTAGAGCCCACTTTCAAACATGCAATGTTTATCAAAAATAAATCTAATAATCATAATGTTTGAATTACTGACTAAAGTTTGAAGGTAAATATATGAGCATAAGTGTGCGTGAAAGTGTAAGCAGATGTGATGGAAGAGGGGAAGCATGCAACGATGAAAGTAAAACTTCTGCAAGAATATTACTAACCTGAAAACTTGCAAGAGGTTTCCCAAACTGCTTGCGAACTCTGACATGGTCAGCAGCTGCATCAATACTGGCCTGTGCTGCACCCAGCGAGCAGGAAGCTGAAAGATCTTTTTGTATCAAATAACTTTTTATAATGTGCTGGCAATTCAATATGTACTCATTTCTTTTCACCATAATTTTCTGAAATACAGATGAACAACACATTCAAAAGGCTTCCCCAAAAATTGAACTAATAAAAAATCAGTAACCACTCATTTCACTAAATGCACATATGTATGCTAATAAACAATACAAGTGATGTGTATACACTAGTGCCTGACAAAACTGTTGTATAATTGAAAAATTATTTAAAGCTACTTTCATGATCACAAAGCTAATGTCACTGAAATAAATACCAGATATATTCAATAACTTAATTCATTTTACCAACAATGTTTCTTTTTTAGAATATGAAAAAAAAGCATAAATTTCTTACCAATATTGATGCGTCCTCCATTAAGACCCTTCATTGCAATACTGAATCCTTGACCTTCTTTGCCAATTATATTGGAGGCAGGTACTCGACAATCCTCAAAAATCACCATTCGTGTTGGCTGTGAATTCCATCCTACTTTCTTTTCTTTTTTGCCAAAATTTAACCCTGTAAGACAAAAGTTTGATATTCATTATCATTTTTCTTAATCCATCTTACTATATCAGCATTACTTCTGGACACATGCTCTGCAGTTTTACAGAAGGACAACAAAACCTGTAATGAGATAACAAATAATACCACTTTAACCTTGCAGTATGTTGTAACATTAGAATCCTATATTGTTTACATTTCAAAATCATAAGAGTACCCTAAATTGTTTTGCATATCCAGAACATTTTTGCATGCATTATAATTGAATGAATGGTAAAACATACATTATTTCACAATAATGATTTTCAATATTAACCTTCACTGTTCTGGCAAATCTATAATAACCATAACAGACAATTGGTGCGAATGCCAAGCACTCATTTGAAGAAAGCCCTATACTTTTTGGTGTCACCACTCTTACTACTTAACCCTTTCAAGGTACAGGAGAGGGTGACTCTCCTATCTACTCCAAGTCTAGGATCTCCAGGGTCTTGTTCAGATACTTCATAGTAGTACCAAGCATTTCTGGATATTATTTTATCATTATTATACTTGATCGCAATTTCCTGGGTCAGCAAGTTAGAGCCAGGAAACAGAAAAAGAAAGACCCATCCACTCATATACACACTTATATACAAACATGACCATACACTTACATATACATCTTTTTTATTTTTCTAAACTTAATTGCCGTTTCCTGCATCAGCGAGGCAGCGCTAAGAAACAGACAAAAAATAACCCCTCCACTCATATACATACATATATACATAAACACTCATACACGCACATATGCATATCAACATATACATACATATGCACACACATACACAGACATATACATACATACACATGTATATATACATACGTACTGCCTTCATCCATACCTAAAAATAATGAAATTCATCTCCATGCACAAAGAAATGACTTATGACTGCACAAATCTTCTGAAAATCAAGAACCTTCCTCTTAGCCCACATTTAATATCAACATCCTCTAGTACACACATCACAGCAATCTACCATTCTAGCCAACTCATCTGTTTAACATAATTCTTACAAGTGATCCCTATTACCCCAATAGTACTGAGTAACGCAGTAACAAAGAAAGTATCAGTTGATACTGTTTTAACAATATACAGTATGCATGGAAACTTTACCTGGAGTTCCTTTCTCAACAAGCACACAAGAGATTCCCTTTGGTCCTTCACTTCCTGTCCGGCACATCACTAGGTAAACGTCTGTGTCACCTCCACCACTGATGAATGCCTGTAATAAACACCAGTGTTTAACTGCAGCACTGCACACAGGGAGCACAGCATATCATTAAAAATTGTCACATTTAGAGGCACTAACATGAAAGATGTAACATTATTACCTAAGTTTCTTTGGATGCCTTTCTTCCACTAATGGTGGCTTTGTTTCCCCAAATGATACTGAAGCCAAAAATAGTGGGAGTGCCATATGTTCATAGTTACTGCATGATCTGACACTGCCTGGTGTTTTCAATAAAAGCACACAATCTAATGACCTAGCCCTTCAAGTTTGTGAGCTGTTATGAGGATCTTTGGACTTCTACATATCGACCAGAATCATCCTGAGTATAGCCTACAATCTTTATGAAGTACACTGGATTCCCATGCACAGAGGATTTCATAGTATGGATGAGGAGAGCTATGCTTTGTAGCAAGAGATCATATAGTTGAAGAGTTGTACACAGCTGGAGGAATCAGAAGGAAAGTATAAATCATAAAAGCAAAATCACAGATGGTTAAGTGATTTTGACCCAGATGGCTTCAAAGCTGGGAAACTAAAGATCCATGCAATGAATTATAAGTTGTTGTATGGTAATATATACAAACACTATCCATGGAGAGGAAACAATGACAAAGTTTGTAGTTGCAGACTTGATAGGGCAAAGGGGATAGTGCAAGTAGACAGCTAGTGAGTATAATACATATGGTTATGAATAAAAACAAGTACTGAAGAGAATCTTACAAGCAATTCAATGCACAAGGTGAGAGAATACTTGGAAGTGAGTTATCTTTTGAACTCCTCACCTTAGATCCATTAAGAATGAGATCTTCCCCATCTTTTTTGGCAGATGTTAAGAGAGAGGCAGCATCTGAGCCTGAGCCTGGTTCCGTTAAACAGTAAGAAGCAAACTTTTCCATCGAAGCGAGCTCAGGAATCCATTGTTCTCGCTGAGCTGTATTTCCAAACTTATCAATCATCCAAGCACACATGCTAAAACAACAGGTTGTGAATAGATAAGGAAGGGTTAAAGATTAAAAGAAGAAAACAGCATGATGCTCTATATGCCTGTGTGGAGGTATGTTAAGGATCATGCCACTAAGACTGTATGAATATGTACTTCTAAGTGTTTCTGAAAAGGTTATGAATTTTATGGGTTTGAAATTACCTTTGCAGATGAACACAAATTACATCAATTTGTGTTGAAAAAAAAGTCAGAATAAATATAAAGGCTAAACTGTCAGGTGTTGGAGAGTGGAACACATATTTCATATAGAAGAAAGCTTCAGTCAATATTGAGGAAAACCAATGTCAAAATATATCATTCTGCTTTGAATAACCCTCAGCAATGAACTTCGCCAAATTTTCTTTACAAACCTATACAGCATAGTTTTACACCTACTTGTGAATACTAATGTAAGCAGTCGTTGATGTGCAGCCCTGTGAGAGGGCTTCAAATATAATAGATGCATCAAGGCGGCTTAGTCCCGTGCCTCCAAACTCTTCTCCGGCATATATGGCTCCAAATCCAAGAGCTGCAGCTGCGCGCATGGTGTCAACTGGAAACAGCTCCTACAAAAATAAATTGTGTAGTACAAGACTTAACATTGGGCAAATACTGTACTATATGCCCTTGACATGAGCAAAATACAAGATAAACCATATTAATTGGAAGGTCAAACACTAGGCACTGAGAAGCAGCTAACTGCTGTCCTAAAGGTAATAGTCATAAAATACAGTAACCTATTCAGCTATTTCTAATTCACTTCACAGGTTTTTAGCTGAAAGTAAATTTATCAATGGAAGAAATGCAACTCTATATATTCATGGTTATGCAAAATATATAAACATAACTTGCATACACAAAGATGCACAATAGATTAAAAGAATCACAATACAGTTTACTCCTCACCTTT
>JAUUEG010054120.1:0-11568 GCA_032361445.1 Panulirus gracilis | reverse complement strand
CCTCATCAATTGAATGAGATCTTACTATTTGAATAAGAGACCTCACTATCTGAGTCATCATATTTAATTATCAGTCTTTACTATCTTTATCTTGTAAATATTAATTCAATAAGAGTACCATGACCTCGGTGTAAAATATTGCTAATGTAATAGACAAGGGCGTGACGAACCACTTACACCCTATTCTTTTAAGATATAAATGATATCTTTCAGTATTATTTTTCAACTATTATAGGCCAATTTAATAATAAATATATGATATAACCAAAGATGCACTACAATTAGTATCTTGTGATCTTATAGAGAGTATATTAATTATTTTTTGATACAATATCTTAATAGAATATCGCCTGCAGGAGAAGGCTTGAGTTTGGCGAACGTGGCCGCCGAGAGCGACCCTGGGAAAAGTGTAAACAATATCGACTATTAAGATGGTATGCTGAAGTATTTTCCATTATATACTAAGTTTAAGGATAAATTCACGTCATTTGTTGTACGTGAAAGGTATGAGATTGTTTTAGAAGTATTTTAGTAGTCTTAGATTTAGAGAAGATGCTTAGATAGATGGTCAAATATGTATAATAAGTATTGGACTCGTACATTTGCCTTACCTCCATACTGATGTGTTAAGAGGCAAGAGGTTAGCTATAATTAGCTCTGGATTTTAATGGTCTTTATTTATATGGTTTATATGTAATTTGAAACAGTGTTAGTCAGTCTATATGCTGCAAAAAGTTTTTGATGAAGTTTATTTCAGTTAAATTAGTATTTTAAAGGAGACCCTAATGTAAATCAGACTGTCCTGGGTTCATATTAGTGATTATGTTGTAGGTAGATGACTTGGAGAGCCAGACAGCAATGCCAGAAAGTTAAGACAAATTTACAGGTTTTCCGCTATATGGCAAAGTTGTAAAACAATAAATTAAGGTCGTGTCCGTAAATAATTATCTTCTAAGTGTCCCGAACCAACCATGCTATAGGGGCTATGTGAGCCATGGGCCACAGCTTTCAGTAACCTAGGCCCAGTCCAGGCTGTGGGAATAGGAGGGCTGCGTAATATTTATACTTGTTTCGTTTTACGGTTTAGTAGAGGTATCGGACGTGAGATCGCCCGTGATTATGTGTATGTTTGTACGAAAAGAAAATATTGAGAGAAAACTGTCGTATCACATATAACATAAAACTGATTGTCAGATAAAAATTTCTGTTTCATATCTTAGAAGAGACCTAGTTTCTGTTTAAAGCATTATTTAAGAATCAAATTAAAAAATGATTGCAATCAGAGTACGTGTATAGTATTTACTCTCTTAGAATAAGTACAATGATCTAGATCAAACTCTATCAGTCATATTATATTTACCACTCATTAAACTATTATTACAAATTCATTGCAAATCACAATCAATGACATTCATGGTTATTTCTGATGTGCTCGTGAATTAGAATTTTGCCTTATTTAGTCTTGTTATTGTGATATTTGTTCTGGTATGGTCTAATATTCGTATACTTTCCAGGAACTGTAACTCGATGCCACATCTGTTTTTATGAACCATCTTTTAAAACAATAAGGTAAAGTTTTGAATATGGCAGTGTTAAGTTTATAGGTGCTGTAATTTTTTTACAAATCCGTAATATTGATAATAACAGTTGTAATGATAATAATGATGATTATTATTTTTATTTAGGTTTTTATTGCTACAAGTACATAATTTCTCCCACTCAAGCACGTTAACATAGAAAATGATGAACTGTAGCCTCATTTGCATACATCCATTTTGGCTATCATTGTAATGCACCAAAACCAAAGCCTACCCTTCATACCTAAGCCCCACAGGCTATTTTCATGGTTTACCCTGACTACTTCATTTTCACTATTCCAGTGTATCGACAATGAATCACACCATTTATTCCATGCTGATCCATTGCACCAGTGCCTCTCATCGTCCCTGATTGAAAATGTTTAGGCCTCAGTCATCCAAGCCCCCTGCACTCCATTCCCTCGTCCCACTCTGGGTCTTCCTTCCCCATTTTACGTGACACAAAGATCCTCATAGTCTTTTTTTCTCATCCTCTCCAACTGTCCTAACTATTTGAGCACACTGTTACAATACTCTGTGTCGTAACAAAACTCACTTTTACTCTGTATTTCTTACATGATCAGTCAGCCTAACCTCACATCTGGTTATTAGGCACTTTGTCATCAACGTCCAGACCCATTTTCATTCTTTTTTGTATTCAGAGCCCAAAACTCATATCCATACAGAACTGTTTGGATTACCACACCTTCAAACATATCCATCATTGCCCAAAGAGACACACACCTCTTCTAGCACATACTTGTCAGATCTGATAGGAACTAACTCGTCTCTTCCATCCTATGACTTGCTTCAGCCTTTCTGCTACCAAGTCCACTCACAGATGTTGAAAGTCCTCCACTTCCTTAAGGTCTTCTACTTTTAAATTCATGAACCATACTGTCTCACCCCTGCTGCATTTTGTTATCTATCGTTATCATTCCCTTTCATCTTTCTCTTTCACATATTCTTCGAGACATTGTCACCACAACACTAAAATGACAGTAATAATGATCATGAAAATAGTGAAAGTCATAGAAATGATAATGATAAGGAATTTTCCAAAACGAAATGTTTCACAGCACAGGTCTCATATTCCAAAAGATCTTTTTATAGATTGTATGATATTAAGAGTATCACTCTTTCACATCATCTTTTAAATATCTTTATAATGAATTTTAACCAATAGAAATATATTGTTGAATTAATTTATGGATCATATCACTCAGAGTACATCCTCAATGAGTTCTGCCAGCTCCATTTTCCATTGTATTACATTTGGTCGATGATGTTAAGGGCTGCAGTAGATTCAGATGTGTGATCACATTATATTTGTATTTTTACAGATGCTGTTAAAAAATAGCTCTTTGATATAATTTCAGGAAAGAAAAACACCTCTAGGAATGATGCCCCCTTCGCCGAGTAAATCTAAAAGTGTACACAAGTCTTCGGGTAAATTATTCCGTCACAAAGAAAAGGAACGTTCAGGAAGTAGTGGAAGTAGCAGTGGAAGCAGTGGGAACAAGGGAAGCAGTAGTAGCAGCAATAGCAGTAGCAGTAGCAGCAGCAGCAGTAGTAAACGAGATGACCCATTGGAACTTAAAGAGTGCCCCCTTGGTCTTACTGTTTTAGGGGCACTGGACCATTGTCGGTCACTTCCTCGCTACACAGCATGTAAGTAGGCACTCTGATGTCTCATTATAATCCAAAGCTTGATATGTTTGAGATAAGATGTTGATATTCATATTTCTGTTGGAAACTGCACCGTCCTGAAAAAACTCTTAGTGGTAGCAAATAATGTTGAAATTAAATCACTAGAATTTCTGAAGTTTATATTTTGGATGCTGAATTACTAAATGATCCCTTACAGTTAAAATCATGAACATGATTTATTAAGGTAGATAATCTCTATAAGCAATGCAACTAAATGTATCGTGTGTTGTACCTTTTTTGCCAATTAAAACCCTGACCATATGTAGCATTAAGAGATGTTATATCCACAGTGGTGAATGCTGAGGGGGTATCTATGGAAGAGTTAGATGGTCTTCAGTTGGAGCTAGAGTTATTGTTGTCATCAGTCTTGGTGCGGCAGATTACAGTCAGCAACCAGCTGTCTATTATTTACCAGTTAGAGAAGGGAAAGTATGTACCAAAACCGGTGAGTATGAGTCATTTTCATTGTTTACATTTTGCATGTTATTTTATACTGATTTTCTGTTTCTTGCACTTTTTTCTCCTCTTTTTCTCTCTTTTGACATCTTACTTAGCCTTTAAGGAGACAGGTAATGCTATCTTTATATATCTCTGATGCTTGTTCCCTCTGGGAACTCCGTGAAGTGGATGGCCATGACAAAAGTCCCCATAACTGGTGAACTCCAGTGCCACTTCTTAGTCTTTAGGGCATCTAAACAGGCCACTGACAGAGGGCAACTCTAGCACAGTTTTTCTAGATATTGTCATTGTCTTATGTCTTAATGTATGCATCAGCATTTGTATTGGTATTTGCTATCACAGTCAGCATATGGGTTACACCAAATTGTGAAAGCTCATTTTATGAAGTTGCCGATGGTGCTATTTGTCATGTTCGTCATAGTATAAGTAGTGGAGATGGCGATGGGCATCATCCTCCTCTTCCCTGTTCTCTTTTCTCCCATATCTTGCACGTTTGGGGAATCAGAAGGATTGTTTTTACCTCCAATGCATATGTATATGGCTGTTAAACATTGCGTGTAATTATTGAAACAATTTTTTTTTTTACATTTTAAAGTGATCAGCAAAAGTCATTGTATTGCTGTTTTTAAGTGGATCCATTATGTTACTTTCTGTTTAGTGAGGAAGTGCAGAAGTTTCAAACATGTTCTTAAATGTATTTCATTTTGATTTGGAAGCTGCAGAATAGAATTAATGCTAGAACTGAGTATAATATTCAGTAGCTTCCATGTGAACAAGGACTGATCATCCAATCATTTCATTATTATCTCAAACTCAGCCTGTGTCCCCGGGAAAGAAGATGAAGCGAGAGGATGGTGACAGACCTTCTAAAAAGATGAAAGAATCAAGTGGAAAATCTCGAGACGTTTTAGCTTCTCCTGGACCTCCACCTGGGGTTAAGCCATCAAAGGTAAATGTCTAACCTCTGTTGCAGTGTAAGTTATCTTTTACCCAGGAGAATACAACTAACCCTATGCTTTTGATTAAGGATGTGCCACTTTGTGAAAATCATCATTGGTTTAACTTTATTGTATGATAATCACTGGGGTGTCTTCAGCCTCTCCCAACATCATTATTCTACACTACAGTCTCTCTTTTCTCCAGACATGCTTTCATTCTTGGATTTGCTGTAAACTACAGTCTCTTAACTTCTTCAGACATACTTGCATTCTTGAAGTAGCCAAAAACCATAGTCATGCATTTCTCGTGACGTGCTTTCATTTCTCCGGATGTGAGATCATTCTTGGAGTAGCCAGAAACCATGATCTCTCACTTCTCCAAAGGTGCTTTTGTTCTTGGGGTAGCCATAAACCATAGTCTCTCATTCCTCCAGATGTGCTTTCATTCTTGGAGGAACCATAAACCATGGTCTGGCATTTCTCCATATCTGCTTTTGTTCTTAGGGTAGCCATAACCCATAGTTTTTCATTTATCCAGATGTACTTTCATTCTTGCATTTCTCCAGACATTCTAAAGATGCCTCTGAAAATACTCCATTGTGTTGTGTGCTTAGCCCAGTCATTAATCCTCTCAGCTGCTCACTTGTTCAAAAATCATGAATATACACTTTTGTTATATTATTATAATCAAGCATTACAGTGTTTACTTTCTTATATCATGTATTGTACATTGGATCACATTTGGTCTTTTACATAGTGTCCTTAGGTTAGAAGAGATGTTTTTCATGTAGCTTTTGTGTAAAATATTATTAAAGTTAAAAATCTTTTGTCATTTTGTCAGGTCAAATGCTCAGTTCAGAAATATGAGCCTGTATTTGATGTACCTGACTTAGGGCCACCTGAGCAGCCCAAGCCACCTCCCCCTAAGAATGACATCACAAATCGCTTTTGGGCTTATGTAGAACAGTATTGTCAAGAGATTACTGTGGATGACATAAAGGTGGGTCATCCTGTCATAGTCATTTTTAAGTTGATACTAATATGTCATGGTTTATAATTTTCATAGTTCGATATTTATTTGTATATGTTGCTCATTGCATGGAATGGATATTATGTTTAATTACTAAGGAACAATAATTAATGGTTAGAAGTTGAAGGTGATGGTGGTGCTGTAGCCAGATGGCACAATTTTCCAATGTGTATCTACTTAGGAGTTGAAGGCACATGTGAAATGTTTGCCTTTGTTTTGAATACAGCATATTTCAATGAAAATAATGTTAGATTGGGGTGTAGTTGTTGATGAAGCTGTTGAATTATTAGGTGTAGAAAGTACTGAACAGATATGTAAAAGTGTGTGTAGACTTTGTTGCTGGTTGTAAGACAGTTTTCTTTTTTATTAAATGGTCATTTGAATGCATACACATAGCTACAGCAGCTATTTTTGTAACTGTTGTTCTTTCACAGATGCTGGAAGACCTGATTAATAGTCCTAATGATGACAGTGACTATTATAAAACACCTCCACTTGGACGCCACTACACTTTGCGATGGGCTCAGGAAGATTTACAAGTACGGCTTACCTTCCATTATAAATGAAATTCACATTCTAATGAACATTTTATAATTGATTTATGATAAATCTCTGTTTATCTTGACATAATGCAGGTTGGCTCAAGTAGATATGGCTCTCCAAAAAGTGATCTTGTATTTCTTGTCTTTGAATTCTTCCATGAGATTGTCCCGAACACAACACACAAACATAGCACGTCAAGCTTTATTCAGTCTTCATTTTCTTGTACGACTAATTTTCCCCTTTATATGAGATAGTTATGGTTTGAGCATGTTTTTACCTATGCCACACCAGACACGAGCAGCATTTTTTTTTTTTTTTTCAAGGTTCAAAGTTGTGACAGTATCTGCAGGCCTTTTTGCACAAGCAGCATGAGGTGTAGATTGTAGAGGGGCTTTTGAATGAAACTGAATTGGGCTGTCAAGTTCAGTAACCAAAAGTTTTGCATTATTATTTATGTAAGCAGTATAAAAAATATTTGGTGAATTTGATGTGATTAACTTACATAAAGTGAGCTTAGAGAGGTATAATAGAATGCAGTATTGGAATATAACAGTAAATAAAAAGAAATGGATTTATTGCCCTAAGACAATTCTGCCAGCTGATGTGTTAGCCAGTTACAGTGTCCGCAAAAAAACTTGTACCCCCCTTGTGCATTTTCAGAGGTGATGTCACACCTACATTTTAGGGTTTTGTCATTTCTCCTTTAGCCTTTATTACCATCTGCAGATATCTAGGCGTGGAATTGGCAAGGTTCTTGAAGTATTCTGAGTCCATGTTTTAGGTCCACTGGGTCTTGATCTGAATGAGGTGAGGCATTGATGAGGTGTTGATCGTGCATTTGAGCACACAGTGCACCTAGAAATCTCACCTGTATCCTCATTTTTGTGCTTCCAGTTGAGAATTTGTGCATTTTCCTTCTTAGAAAGGTAAGAGTCAACCATATTGAAGCACAGGTGGATGAACTACAGTGCCCAGAAGCAAAATTCCCAAAATGAAGTGGCAGCCCAAAAGAATAAAGAACATCCTTCCCTCAAGATAGCATGAGGCACTGAGGGAGGTTACTGGTGCTCACACTGTTAGGAATGCTAGTGTCAGCAAATATGTTATCATAAGACCCTTAGTTATCTTTTCCAGGGGTGTTACAGCTTTAAAGTTATGCTACAATCAGTACCATGGAAAGGATGGTTAGCTTTGAAGTGAGAAAGTCTTCACAGAAATTGTACTCCTATCATTGCACCTTCCTGAGGATGAGTTTTCATTTGTAGCATAACTTCATTTAAGCAGAGTCTGGTAATGCCAAAATATTGCATCACTTAGTTAAGCATTAAGTCATTTTGCCAAAATCTTTAATATTCTATCATGGTATTTTCTCCTAGGATGAACAGAAGGAAGGATTGAAATTATCAGAAGGGAAGAAGAAGGGGATCAAAGGAGAGACCGGTAATTCCGACATGTCTGACAAACTTCTGAAGGAGGTGGACATGAATGGGTAGGTGGTGCTTTGGTCTAGCTGACTAGGATTTCCGCTGCTAAGGTACAACTGTGAGGCCAAGTCTATTTCAGAATGCCTTTCAGTGTGAGTTTGAATGGGGAGAGCCTGGAGGATATAGTGGGCATTCAATACCTGGGAATGGGTATGGCCATGGGTGGAATTATGGGAGTTGAAGTGAATCAAAGGATGGTTGAGGGATCAAATACCCTGGGTGTATCGAGGAGTGCGTGGAAAGAGAGGTGTGTGTCCCTGTTGGAGGAGATGGATATGTTTGATAGTTTAGTAGTTCTAATGGTGCTGTATGGGTGAAAGTCATGGGATCTACTCTGTCTTCCATTAATGCTTTATATTGCTTAACTGAATACTATAAATGTATTGCTCAGTACATCACTACACAGTTGCACTCTAATGTCTCCAGTCCAGCATTCCAAACTTTGGCAACTCTCATAGTCTGACATCTGATGCTCGGTAGCATAGCTCTTATGTGTTGGGTATCTGCCTTTGTATTGTCTCGGCACTGCCCAGCAGTTGGTCATTGTCACACTCCATCATTTGTTAATTTTTGAACTGCAGAGTGTAGCTAATTACTTGAATCAAATGAGTCTTGAAGAAGTGTTCACAAAGACATAAGTGTTTTACATGCCTTGGTACAGCAACTCCAATCTCTTCATCACGCACCTTGCTTGGTGCCCTTGAGCCTCAGTTGAGTATCACAAATCCTTCAAGCACATCCATACCAACTCCCATGATATATGTCAGCTTACCTGAAAGTTATAAAAGAAAAAACACTTGATGTTAGGGCAGTGACAAAGCTGGACCTGAGGCTGTTGTCACAACTATGACTAACTCCCACGATTGGTGAGGTGAATAACTACAATTGTGATGTTATTTAAGGTTTACAAACTTATTTATCAGGAAATGAAACTCCACATGTAAAGTTATTATTTATGCAAACCGCAGTCAGGTTCCCTTGACAGTTTTGAAATCCATGATTAGCATGACCTGGAATGTGATGACTACTTCGCCTAATGTAGCTGGATTTGAGATGTTGGAGTGTATATGTGCAAGATGTGTCTGGCACATGATTTAGATATTTCTGATATATCATGCATTTTTTCACATTTGAGTTTTATACAGTAAAACAGACGAATGATAATTTTTTTACATTAAGTTATGTAAGACTGACAAGTTGTTTGTCATTAGGTGCAGTGATGATGTGGCACCACTTGGCCCTTTAACGCAGAGACTAATTGCTGGTTTGGTGGAGGAAAATGTTCTGGTGTCTGATATTGAGAACAAAGGTAAATTCATCTTGTTTTATTCTTTGCATTTTATTATGTCAGGATATTGATCTACTTGTTGTCCCATTAACTGTTTACCACAAATATGTGATCCAGATATTGGTGATGATTACCCTTTGTGCTCTGCATGTAATGAGTTTAACCTCTGTGTAAGATAAGCTGAGACACATGACTCATTTTAGCAGACCCTGAAAATATTCAGATCTAATCTTTTACAGGAGTAGATGGATTAGGACATACACGACCAGGTTTGATTAAATCGTTGGGTTTAGGCAGTGCATCCAGCCTAGAGAAGCGAATCAAAAAAGAACTCCAAGAACAAGGAGTCATGGAAACAGACTATGGTAACGAGGTAAGATTATGGTATTGAAAGAGAAGTTAAAACCATAAGTTTAGTTGATAAGTAGTTTAAAAGCTGTTAACAGTCTTCATGTACTTGCTGGCCTAACCAGATTGGAAAATCTCTTCTGTAAATGTGTCATAATTACTTTAATATGGTAATATTTATTACTGGTTATAGTGATATATATTAATTAAAGTCTGTGGGAAAGTTTTTGTGTGCACAATCATGCTTAAATTCGATGCTGTTTCCTGTGGGGCAGGGTGCATCAGGAATCGATGAAGGCAAGCAAATATGAATATGTACATGTGTATGTATATGTGTATGTACATATGTATATGTTGATTTGTAATGTATATGTACATGCTTGGGCGTTTATGTGTATATATGTGCACATGAGTGGATGGGTCATTCTTCGTCAGTTTCCTAGCACTACCTCACTGACATGGGAAATGGCAATCATGCGTAATAGAATAAATGAATATAATGATATATTTATTTATCTATTTATAATGATAAAGATATATATGTGAATGAGGAAAGGTTCATAAAGAGGATGTAGATGTCAGAGGTGGAGAGAACAAGGAAAAGCTGGAGATCAAATTGTAGGTGGAAGGACGGAATGAAAAAGATCTTGAGCAATCGGGGCCTTATATGAGTAGATGTGTGTATATGAGTGGATGGGTCTTTCTGGGTACTACCTTGCTGTTTCAGGAAGTGGTGATCAAGTATGATAAATAGATAGTAATATATAAATTGGAGGCAGAATGATTGAGTGAAGATTTTGAGCGATCAGGGCCTGAACATACAGATGGGTGAGAGGCTTGCAAAGAATAGAGTGAATTAGAATGATGTGGTGTACTGGGGTCGATGTGCTGTCAATGTACTAAACCAGGGCATGTGAAATGTCTGGGGTAAACCATGGAAAGGTCTGTGGGGCCTGGATGTGGATAGGAAGCTGTGGTTTTGATGCATTACACATGACAGCAAGAGACTGAGTGTGAACGAATGTGGCCTTTTTTGTGTTTTCCTGGCGCTACCTCACTGAAACAGGGACTAGTGATGCTGTTTCCTGTGCAGCTGGGTAGCACCATGTGTATATGAATGGATGGGCCATTTTTTGTCTGTTTCTTTGTGCTACCTCGCTGACACGGGAAACAGCAATTAAGTATAATAAGATGAATATATATACTGGAGATGATGATTTGTGTTTGATTTCTGAAAAGGTTCGTGTAGGTAAAAGAGTTTCTTGAACTTTAAGGATGATGACGATGAAATTCTGTCAGAGTTACGGCGATGTCAGTCTGAACTTCGCGCAGTATCGTCACATAATGTAACACAATTGACTCGCTTGTTAAACCTAGCTCGGGAGTCACTGGTGCGTCATGATCTTAAAAAGAGACTCCGGGATGCAGACCAGAAGGTAGGATGTTTGAATACTTTTCTAATTTCTGTTTCATTGTGCTTGTTGAGGACATTTGTGCAATGATAGATTCATGAATGTATGCCAATATTCATGAATTTTTCCTTGGATTAACAGCTAGCATTCTCTCTCATATGTTAAGGAAGATTGTGAAGAACAGGCTTTTGTTTTTGTATTGGCTTACTGAGCACAAAGGATATTTGATATATTGTCATTTTTGCAAACCATTTTCTGATTTGCCCATTATTATGTTTGTTATGTCTCTGTCTTTGAACATTTCTCTTTTCTTAATTTGTTTAATCATGTAGAGTTTTAAGTGTATTACTAATTTTTGAATCTTGCCATGGCTGTTGTGCACATAATGCACAATAGCATTTGATTCCTTGAAGATGATAGGTGATGAGATTTTATGAAAACTCCTGTTCCAAACTAGATATGTTGAGATATATGTAAATGAAATGAGAGGCTGTAATCACTTCATCCATTCTGTGTAAATGAGAAGATGATTAAAGATAAAAGAGATAAATATATACATACAAAGGTGGTAAGCTAAGTATAATAGTTTTTCATAGTTTATGTGATCAGTTCTTTTATAGTTTACCAAGCATGACTTTGAAACTTAATGTTTTTGTGCACACAGTAAAGTGTGTATTGAAATTTTTAAGATGTTAATATGATTTTTTAAGAAAATAGATTTCTTGTATTATTATTTTCGGAAGAATGCAATAGGCTTTGTACTTTGTGCAATCATCTCC
>JAUUEG010054010.1:0-11570 GCA_032361445.1 Panulirus gracilis | reverse complement strand
TTTTCTCCGCCTCTCCATTTGCCACACGGGTCACGGTGATGACTGTTGGCGGTTTAATTGCTCTTTAGCAGTTCAGGTAAGCGAAACTCCACCCAGTCCCCTCTTTTCTTAGAAACGGAACTCCCTTTCGCGTAGACAATCAAGACATAGCATACATTCATAACAAAAAAAAAGACGAGGCAACACGAGCACGGAAGACTCTCTCTCTCTCTCTCTCTCCCCACAACACACACACCTAGTCATCACACACGATGCAACGTGAGATCAGGTATTCTATACAGACAAAAGAAATACGTTGTGCCCGATGATCAACGAGGGTTTAGCTCGTTTACTCCCCCAAGGTTAGTGTGTTCCCAAAATACCATCATCAACGGCTCGCAGCCTCACGCATTAAGATTATTAACCCGAGGCAGCAAGGTTTGTTGAACACATTACTTGCTTTACAATATACTCTAAAAGGGGATCGTCCTGCGGTACTGTTACCTCTACTGGAGGTAATTTTACACACCCTCGCCCTGTGGCGCCACACCGCCAGGAGGGCAACACAATGCCATACTATGTTCGGTTTGGTAGTAACAGTCTAAAGATTAAGTGCGGTTTACGATCATCATAGCATCGGTGTTTGGATGTAATCATGCTGGCAGAAATACCTGATACCTAGCCAGCACCTTCATTAGGCACGAGTGTCAGGTAACCAATTATCTTCAAAACACGGCTGGCAGCTTCGGGGTGGAGCCAGAAATAGTACAGCAGTTGTGTATATAACGTTTAAATCATCCATATATGTCATCACGCACAATTCCTCAGCCTAAATTTAACTCATCGCCTTATACTTCGTCACCCCGCATCAGTCATCACCTCGTAACAGATGTCACCCTTGTAATTCATCACCTGTAATACGTATTCATCTCTATGGCTCATCACTCGTATTTTACGACCTCGTAACTCGTCACCCTTCCAGCGTATCACTGTCTAGAGTTATCACCCACATAATCCTTCAGCCTTAACGCGTCATTCACCTCGTACTTCATCACGGTGTGTATACAAGGCAACATCCTTAATGCATCATTTCCCCCGTGCAATATGTGTGAGAGATTAGTAATTGATGCCCTCTTACACCTCATTGCCTGCGATGATGAGGCATTTCCCACCAGCCCTCCGTCACTCATCAGTGGTCACTTGGCTTGAGTCGGTGCCGGCCCGTGAGTCACGTCCTAGCTCATCTTAAATGAAATCTCGTTGGGAGGAAAATCCAATTTACCGGATCTCCATTCTCTGTGAGCCGCTCCGTTGCAGTTCGCCCGTTTTCTTCCCATCTCTGTCTTACCGAAGTCTTTATGATTTGGTATACTCTCTTACTTTTCTCCCTTTTGACTTAGTCGCATATAGTGACACATAACATAACATATATAATTTTCCAAAACAGGGAACAGAGAAGGGGGCCAGGTGAGGATATTCCCTCAAAGGCCCAGTCCTCTGTTCTTAACGCTACCTCGCTATCGTGGGAAATGGCGAATAGTATGAAAAAAAAATATATATATATAAATGTAAATATTTTTCTCATTCATACTTGTTTGCTGTTTCCTGCATGAAAGAGGTAGCATGCAGAACAAAAGACTGAGCCATAGAGAAAAAATTATCCTCATTTGGCTCTTTCCTCTGTTGCTTCTTTTGGAAAGTAATGCAGGAAGGGAGAATTTCCAGCCTCCTGCTCCCACTCCTCTTGGTTACCTCATAGTCACCTTCTCCAACATGCAGGAGACACATGGGCAGTATTCTTTCTTCCAAATCCCAAGGGATAATACATATATATTTTTTTATACCTGTTCTTCATTTGCACTTGTTGGGTCTATAAGGCCTAGCTCTGGATAGGGGTGTTGTTTTTTTGAAGTACATATGACAGCTGAGGAATGGATACTAGTGAATGAGGCCTCCTCTTCGCCTGTCCCTGTTGCTTCATCACTAATGCAGGAAATGGTAAACAAGCGTGAAACAGAAATATGCCGAGTACTTTTAGGGTCTTTGTAAGGTGTTTTTATTGTCAAGAATAAAAGTGTCTTTGTGGAATTCAAGCTATCTGGATGTTCATTTGCAGGTACAACGATCTACCAAGGTTATCCACAGCTACCCATGCCTCTTTAGCAGCAGAAGCAGCTGTGAGTCATGGAGGAATGGCCAGTACTGGAATGAATGCAAGCACCCGTGGCATGTCCATTGCTAGATACTTCACCCCAATTGCTTGTGTGGCTTGTGGAACAAGCACTACCTCAGGACAAGGCGGAGGATTATGTTTAGATTGCAAGACTCATCCGCATGTGACTGTTATTTCACTTAATGAAAAGATTCGCAACTATGAGAGGGCAGTGAATCACATTCAAAAGGTTGGTGGTAAAATTATTTTGCGTGCAATGTAATTTTCTTGTCAAATATTTTTTAAAAGAAAATTGTAGTTATGCCTTTCATTACTTATTTAACCATAGGAAGTTTATGTGGGATTTTTTTTTTTTCTGTAGTGAGGTAACATCGAGAACAAACCAACTATGGCTTAGTTTGCCATTTACACTCTCTCATTTGTCATGTATGATATATTGAAACGAGCACCGACCATCTGTAGCCAAGTCCTACAGACTATTCCATCTTGATTGCTTCATGAACCCTGATTCACATCATTGATAGCACTTTGCTTTGCCATATATCTCATCAATCTAGTCATTGTATCACATGCATGCCTCTCACCCTCCACTTTGTTCCATCCACTTTTGACTCATAGATCCTCTAAGTTAAGTTTACCTTAAATGATAATCTAAGTGAACTTAAGTGAACCGTTCTTAGTAAACATATAATTTTATTCTGATATGTGAAAAAAGGTTTCTGTTATGTTTTGGGGTTGTTTACTTATTATCTCTGAGTTACCTCCACCTTTTGCAGTTTCCTTCCAGCAAGGAACAGGAATCACTGTTCAGTGCCTATCTTAAGACATTTAGAGGAAATCATATATCTGGTAGGAGCATTGAAACGTTTTTTTTCTCTTTAATCCTTTTTGGTATATACAGATATTAGAAGCTTTGAAATTAATGGTCTAAGCTGGCTGCTTAGTTTTGGATTGGGTTATGGAACTTCCATAGAAAATAGTAAGGTTGAGAACAGTAGAAAGTATGAGAATTGTGGTTTGCAGTGGACTGATGGCAACGTGACTGCCAGAAATAATTAGTTAAATGCACTAAACATGATGTTCCAAACTATTTTAGAAAACTTTCTATTAGTAAGAAAATTTTTCAATTGTCAGTTTGACCTTTTTGAAGATTTATTTACCATGCATAATGTTGTAGAAATTTTTACCTTTGTTTCTACTGGTAGGTATGTGAAGCTTGCCTTGGATGCCCTCTACAAGAAGTGGAATGTATATCCATTGATTGCCCCATCACATACCGACGCACTCAAGTCAGCCGTGACTTTTGCTTAGCCTCACAGCTTCAAGATATTGTTAAAGATCTTGCTAATACGAAATAAGAACATTAGACAATTTAGCTTATAGTATCTTCCACATAAAATTTGACTTGTTCTTCAAAATTCTTCAGAATAATGCAGATCTTTAACACAGCTGTAAATGAAAAAATGAGGTAGCTAAAACTTGACTACAGAGCTATGCTTCACCCAGAGTAATGATGTGATTTTCCCTAGATTTTAGGGTTAAGCCAGAATTTCCAAAACTCGGCAATATTGTGAAATTAGCTCATATTAATGAACCCATTTATGAATATTTTGAGTAGATAATGAACATACATAATATATATTGAATTCTTTATGGCTCATTTAGAAGTTTTGCTGTGATGGGAAAAGAATGTTAACGTTTTCAAAACATAGACAACATGCATACCAATAGAAAATAACCTAAAATTTCACAGATTTCAAGGCATGCTCTGTTGGATAGCATGAATTAATTTGGTTATTTTAAAGAAGTAAAACACCTGATTCTACTCAGTAAAAGTACTTTGAATGATTTAGATTGACCTCTTATTTTGATTTTAAAGAATATCATTCACTGCAGAATGTATTCATTATACTGTAAATGAGCTTGAAGAAGGTTGGTATGTGTATGATATTGTCATTACAAATGGATGATACAGCTGAAAGGTTGTTCACTTTTTTTACACAGCTATTTGAAAATAGGGATGATGAAAAAGTTATTTTGATTCTGATAGATTTTTTCATTGCATTGATTATTATTAATTAAATGTATATTTTTAAATCTCCGGCCTTTAAAGTAATGTAAAATTTTGTGTTCTTTGTATATTTTCAGATATTTACAGAATATAACATAGTATAGATGCCATTGTGTATCTGTTCAACTGCATTTCATGATCTCAAATTTTGTATTACTTACCTTTGATTTTGTTAGTTATATGTAGTTTTAGATGTATTTCATGTCAGTATTTGCATACATGAATGCAAATATGCTGTCTTTTATTAATACCCTTCAGCATGTACCGGGGTATGATATATTCAGGTTATCTATGTGTGGACATTTGCACATCTGCTGAACTCTGGTTAGGTTTGTACATGTTTATGAGCATATATTTGTTGAACCATTGTTAAGTTTTGAAGTAAGAATATGCTCAACTAGGGGCATGTGTGTCCTGTGTGACAGGTATCATAGTTCAGACTTTATGAAAATTAAGAATGTATACTTTTTTAACTCCACAACTCAAGGTTATGTAATTTAATCCATAAGTTACCATGCTTTTGTGTTTTGTGGATTGTTTCCTGGATAGCAATATAATCTTAAAGATTGTTACAGATTATTAATTTGTATATTTCTGGTCCATGTTCTCTATATTTTATTGTACTATATGTGATTTTTGTATGGTCGTATGAGACATTATGACTTCGTCTTAAGAATAAGCAGAAGGTGCATTAAATTCATCCTTGCTCATTAGTTAACTGTACATATGTGTTGTAAGTTTAATGTTAAACGTTGTGTTCCATGTTATAGTACAAATGTAGTTTCATTTAATGTTTGTTTCCAGTTCCATATTGCAATTATGTCCAGAAACCTGATCACCATCAACATTGTTGCCTTTATTGTTCCCAGAAGTATGGTAAAAGCAGTTATTCACATTGTAATTTCGTTATTATTTAATGGTTGTTTGATATGCAGTATTTTAACTATAACATTTTTATCCCCCAATCAACAAGATTGTCCTTTAGGAAGAATAATACTCTTGAATGAACAGTCCAAAAGAGTTTGGTTTACTCCTGGGGCTAGGCAGGAATAGCATGTAGATATAACCATTCTGTTCACTTTGACTTCGGTTGATAATAACCACAAAGTGTACCATACCAGCCAATATGTAAAACACCTTAGAAACCATTGTGAGGTATATGCCATCTGGGAAAGTTGCAGCCTACAAAAGTAAGAATATATTAAAGAGGTCAGCTTTCACTCAGAACTAACATATACCTTGACCTTTTACTTATCTGGTTAATCAGAATGGTGCATATTGAGGATAGTATTTTAAGTTTTGGTTCATTTCATAGGAAGTGTATATATGGACAGTAAATCATATGTAAATATTGTAAATATTCTTAAAACAAACTGATAGCTGGATTCCAGATAATTAAACTGTAATTAGTTGTCATATAATAAAGATTTTATCAGTATGGTCTTGGGTAATGACAGTACGTCAAAACTGCTGTAGATAATCAAGGCTTTGAGTATATGGTGTTTATTGTAATTTTGTGTTTTATATGTCACTCATTGTCTTGAATATTTGGAAAGCAAATCCTATGCCAATAACAGAAGTACAATTTTTTTTTGTAATTTATCAGTAGTTATTTGTTACTCAGTAAATATTGAGATTTTACAATTCATAGAAGGGAATTTGATTTTTATGTGTGTTTTGGTGTCACATTGTGATATGATGTATTAGGAACAGTTAGTATGACCATTAGACAGTACTACTACAGCAGTAGTGTTCTTCTTTATACCAGTGAGCTCATAACTATGGAATGTAATGGTCATAGTGACTGCTTCTGTTGCAATTAAAGTGTACACTATGCAAATTGTAAATATATAGTTATATAATTTAGAAAAGAGTATTTATGAATGTATATGCTGTAACTTTTTTACCGTTGAATAAAAAGTATTGTTTTTTTATCCCAAACTTATTTACTGATACATTCTGCATTTCACTGGTTTTTATATATTATTCCACTAATATTTGAAAATAATTCCAATGTACATAATTCACTTTGTACATTTCTCCACGACTATTCAAGTAAATCCCATATTTATCATCGTTTACATATAATTTCAATATTTATGAAAGTAATTCCCAGATTTATCATTGTTTATATGATTCTCCACTACTCATAAAAGTAACTCCGTGGTTTATCGTTCAGTTAATCTAGGTTTATCACTCAGTTTATATATTACAACACTTCTTACAGTATAACGTAATTCTTTACATCCTTTGTAACAAGAGTCTTGCTTGAATTCATACGATGTCTTGTTCTGTCTTTTCATTTTTGAAAAGATTTACTTCTGACGTCATCAGAAAAGATTTGAACGCGTAATGGTTATGATCAGGTTACTATTTACTCTTTTTTCCCCTTAGTGGACATATTTAAAGCCACCAGCCTTTCCCTTAACTCATTTTTTTTTTTAATTCTGTGAGCATCTTTGTTGTTTTCCTCTGGACCTTTCTCTGCCGGTTTTATGTTTTCTGGAAGTGTGGTGACCAAACTTTAGACGCGCATTATGGTTTTGGCCTTGTATAGGATGTGAACAACTTGCTGAGTAGTTTCCTAGCCTTGTACTTAACGCTATTCCATTATCTGTCAGCAGACAGTTTGTCTCCTTTACTCCTCCCCCAAAGTGGGACTGGCGACTGGTTAGGGACGATGTCTACTCCCAAGACCTTCTTAGTGACCATGAGGCGGTGCTGGCTCAAGTACTGGTGTTATCACGTGCACTTAGCCTCGAGTATGAGGTAAATATAGAAAGGTTATCTTGTTACGGATGATAATGGTTTGGTTATGGGATAAAGATCACGACAGTGCCACCCTTGGGGAGGGCGGTACGAATCTTGATCACGACAGTGCCACCCTTGGGGAGGACAGTACGAATCTTGATCACGACAGTGATCCTTGGCTATGATAGCTTGGCCTTTGAGTGGGTTAAAAGTCAGTCTCAAGGGGCCGTACTGTTGGCCTTAAGGGGTTAAGACTCGTTTTGAAATATTTTAAGAGACTTTACATCAATATTTCTGCTTCTCTCGCAGTCTTTAGATATTGTGAAAGTATCGTGTTGTGTTAGTGAGCACACATGGGTCAGAAGAACAAGTTGGACAATAGGAGAGTAGTCGCTGTGGACGTGGGTGTGTCAGGGCTGTGGGGGTATCTGGTGTGTAGAGGAGGGGCAGGAGGCAGTCAGTCAGTCCTTGGTAATATCCACCTGACTTGCATTTTCTGGTGTATTAGGTTACACCGGGTCAGGGTAGGCCGGAGCAGATCAGGTTAGGTCCCGGCCGTCAGCAGTGGTGTGGAGGACAACTGCCTGGCTTGCTACAGCTAGGTCCACTCACACGACTGTTTGCCACTGTGTCTACCAATGTGAGAAGAGACGATCACCGGTAATGATACCATTATATATAGTAGGGCACAGTTTTTGGGAGAGGATTTTTTTTCTTAATGTTGGAAGCTCCAGGCACGGACAAAAGTACACATCAAGGCCGGGCCTTATGTGGAATATAGAGAGAATTATAACATGGAAAAAGAAAAGGCATGGGAAGTATTTACGTATTTTGCAGGAAGTGAAAACCCTGTCTTTTAGAATGTGCCATGTCATTGTTATTAGGAAAGACACGAGAGGGTAGAGAGTTCCAAAACTTCGACATGTAGGGAAAGAAGCAGGTATCAAAATGGTCCACCCTTCAGTTGCCAATGGCCACGTAGTAATCATGTGACGCAGCAGCTTGCCGAGTATTACGTTGTCTAGCTCGTGGTGAGGGGGCACACAAGCAGCCAGCTCTCGGGAGCAAAAACCAAAGTGATACCTATAGAAGAGGGAAAGTGAACCAGCATTGCGGAGTAGGGCAAGAGGGTCATGTTTGGAAGTTAGCTTGGGACAATTTATAAGTCGGAACGCTTTCGACTCAACTCAGTCAAGTAAGGATGCAGAGCAAGAACTACCACAAATGTGAGAGCAGAACTCCATACAAGGACGAATCAATCCCTTGTACAAACGGAGTAACTGTTCAGAAGAGAAGTTTCGACATCTAAACAGGACGTCCAGTTTCTTAGAGGCAGACTTTGCTGTTATGTAATTACATTACCAATAGGATACCTCGTACATCCAGATATTTAAGCATTCCTTATATGTGTGCTGTTGACAGTATGAGGGCGTTTGATCGTGTTGTGTATATTGTGTATATTGCCGTATATTGCAGCACGCCACAGAAATGGAATTATAGTCTGAATTTGTTTCACATCGTGACTTGTATGCCGCGGGCAAACCATGTTCCAATCAAGGCCATCTTGAGTGCAAGAAATAACGTGAGAAAAAAAAAAGAAAGTCGAAAACAATCAAGACTCCACAGGTGTTTATAGACCTGACTCTTAAAGGAAGAAAGACGAAATGAGAAGAATTCCTCTTGCAGGGAAAAAGAATGCATCATAATGGTCAATCCTCGAGAGGTTGGTTTCCCCACAGAAACTTAACGAAGCAGCAGCCAGACGCTAAGGATGGGCTGCTTTGATGACTGTTTCTCTCCCTAACACATGAAAGCTTTAGAATTCTGTACCCCTTCATGTCTTTCCCAATACCTATGACGTGGTAATTTTTAAAAGATAGATTTTTCACTTCCTCCAAAATTCGTAAATACTTTTCCTTTTCTCATATTTTCACCTTTCACTATCCTCCCTATATTTCAGGTGAGGTCTGGCCTTGATGTGGAATTTTGTCCGTGACTGTAGCCTTCAGCGTGAAAAAAATAATCTTTTGGAAAGTTCTTGAATGATGACTGTTAATGAAACATAGGGATATGAAGTATATGACTGACCGAAGCAATGTGTACATTGTGAGGCCTGTGACAGTGTTAACGTTCATGTCTGTGGTTTGTTTAGTGTCCAGTGGTGTAACGGGAACTGTCAGGGTGACGCTGCTGTAGAAGATTAAAGTTCACATTAATACGTAATACAGTGAGTGAGAGAGGCCAAGAGTAAGGACGTGCGTCCTGTTGCCGTTCTCCAGTAGGATCCGTCTGCATCCGCTGCAAACGGATGTTGAAGCTTCATGAACAGACAGCTGTCTTCCCGGGATTTGGTGTCGTCGTTTGTGGCATCACTTCAGTAGGTTGAGGTCTTAACAGGCGGACATTTTCCTCTCCTGACGTAACATTATGTCGGGAGTACACTGAGGTATGTGGCTGAAGTCACGTCTGGAGAAGTAGTGAGGGGGCAAGTTAGACACCCATAGCTTGAGGGGGATGTTGGCCACTGCGCCTTTAACATTTTCTGTGGACTTAATGGATTTATGGTCCATGGTACCATCATGGTTATTTTGATATGTATATGTACGAGTATGTGTGTGTGTGTGTGTACTCAAACATTTATACTTACACACATGTACAGACACATACCCTTCATTGTGTAGTGTGAACATTAGTGCCCGAGATAGATGCCTTACCATGGATAAGGGTGTTTTCGAGGTAAGTTGAGGGGGAAATTGTGTTAGTGGTGCAGTGGTGAGGTCAGGGAAAGATCAAGGTTCATGCCAGGTCAAGAAAGGTCAGGTGAATACCATGTACAGGTGACGGTACCGGTGTGGTGGACTATGATGGGTGTGTTCTGGTTGAAGTGACGTATATAGGGGAACCTGAGACGTAGCGGGTCATTATGTGGCTGCACCAGCTGGGCCACATCCACCACCTGACTTCTGTATAATGGACCTGCTGTATTAAGGTTGAACTGTAGAACAACGCGGTTATTGATGTACTTATTCCGTGAGATATTTATCCCTTGAGCTCGGCTGTACGATTGTTGCTGACACGTATGGGTAACAGTGAGGCTCAACAGCAACAGACCGTCTGTTGGGTCCAGACGAGGCGGTTTTTTTCACGTAGTTGAGGAGGCGCAAATAATGCCATTTGAGCAGGACTGGGAGATGTGTCCGCGGAGGTGTGAGGCTCGAGTGTCATGATGGGTTGTGCCAAGAGCTGAGACGTCATATTCAAGGGTCGTATCTTCGTGCTCGAGGGTTGGTATACTGCTGGACTGTGTAGGTCAAGATAACGCAACTGTACAGGACATGTTAACGTTTTATAAACTTATTATTATCGAAATGATGAAGTTTAGGGGTTGAAATCTTGGCTGTCCAAAGTTAGATTTGCCATCAGTTCGTTGTGTTGGCGTGTGGCCGGTCCGTGCTGTGTACAGACCTGGTGTAGTACACTCCCCCTCGTCTCCAGCTTCAACGTGTTGCTTAGTCCGTAGCTCCTCCTGTATTGTCCACTCTCGTCATCTCTGTATGTGTTGTGTTCCTTAGCTTTATGTTGTTGGCTCATGTTTGTTGTTGTTGTTGTGTTATGTTTCATGAGTTGTGCTTCCAGTGTTCAGAGCGCAGTGCTCTTACCTCTCATCATGTGTGCCACTGTGTTGTGTGCTCTGGGTTTCTCGTGCACGTTGTAGGTCGGCAGGAGTGCAGTCCTCGTCATCCCTGCCAATCAGTTTATGAAGATTGTTATTCCCTCTGGATTGGTGTTGTGGATTGTTATGCTGGGCGAGAATATTATGACGTGGATAACCTCCTGCTGGGCTGAGCCCTTAGTTGGCGGCAGGCTCGTGTCTGCCACCAGGGGTGTTCTGTATTCCCCTGGCGGCCCCGTGGAGCAGGACGCCCCGGACCTTGACCGTCATGGCCTGACCCTTCACATTACCCTGAAAGGTTAGGTCAGAGGTCACGTCAACATACCGAGGAGTCCCCTCCCCCCTTCCTACACAGGGAGTTAATCGACTCACTTGATTACCTTGCTCGCCTAATTGCGTTGCCCCACAATGATGATAACAGGCGACTCTTATTGGATAATTACTCGCGAAAGATTGTTGTGGTACACTTCAGGTTTTTCTGCTCTTGTAGAAGATACAATTAGACACGTAATCATCACAGCACCATACGGCTGGATACAGTGTGTGTAGTGTTATCATTTGAATGAGTCTCGTGTCCATACCTGATACCCGATGCTGGATGAAATTGATATTAATTTTCATCGTACAAAATCAGTGTGGAAGTAGCCATGGCTTGTGAGAACATGGTTATGGCTATATGTCACTAATACGATTGCTCAGAGGTAACCAAGAATTTATTACCATGAAAACTGATCCTTCATGATCAGGAGGAAGTCAAAGAAGATCCTGGATTGTCGCATTGTTGTTGATGGTTAATATAAAAGGTCACTTTACTGTACTTTAAAACCTACAGTATACCTCATCGCATTACATTTAGTGTGGATTTTGCTCAGTGCAAAGCGAATTGGCGCAAGTGAGGAGCAGGAAGAGCAGAAAATATCGAG
>JAUUEG010053899.1:0-11571 GCA_032361445.1 Panulirus gracilis | reverse complement strand
AGGAAAAGACAACAAAGGCCACATTCGTTCACACTCAATCTCTAGCTGTCATGTATAATGCACCGAAACCACAGCTCTCTTTTCACATCCAGGCCCCACAAAACTTTCCATGGTTTACCCCAGATGCTTCACATGCCCTGGTTCAATCCATTTTATGAAGAAATATTATGATACTGCACAATGATTCTTTAGCCACAAATATAAAGTATCATATAACACTTGAGTATTTAATCATAGTAAGATATCTATCAGTCAGAAAAAGTGATTGTACAATAGAATTCAGATGACTAAAACAATTCTTATCATCAGCTATGGTTTTGGGCGATGGTCGAGTGGTGTTCAAACAAGTGACTGCCTCTCCTACCCCTGGACGTCAGTCTGTCAGCACTCCACTCTTTACACCAGGAGCTCCTTCAGCACCATCTGTACCATCTCATGCACCACAGTCTGGCCTCAGTATTGCTGATAACCACTTTGGTATTAGCTCACCAGCAGGAGTTCACATTAGTATGCCAAAAACTTCACTTGCTGACATGGTGAAACCAGCCTGGGCTTTAGCAGACAATGTTAAGGTAAAGTGTTTCATTTAGATATTTCTGTTTTTAGATTATTAGAGATAGAGAGACATGACAGATGACACAGGTGTATATTTTAGAGTGGAGTGGACAAACTGTTTATAGTGGATGTTAAGCTATTCTTTTTCATGACCAAATCTGGTACATTTAGTATTCTGAGGGCATTTAGATTGTATTACTTCAGTGTTGGTGTTTTTGGTATAGGGAGTTTAAGTCATATGTGTATTGTATGTGATGCATAGAATGGTTTGTGTTTTATTCAGTGGGAATGGTTGTCCATTTCAAGTAACGAATGTGTGAGCTGGATATTTGTTGTCTGGGGTTAAAAGAATGATTGTAGACTTCTCTACAGGTTCAGATATTCTGTTCTGGGTGAGCCATTGATCCAATTATGTAATGTAGTATTGCATGTTTGTTGTCACTACTGTGGTGTCAGGGTGTTGTGATGTGAGGGTTTTATATGAAAGGACCTTCATTTTGTTGTTTGCTCTAGGTAATGGGAAGTCATGTTGGAAGAGATTGAAGAGGGTTGGAGAAAGAAGTGCTCCCTGGGAAACTCAGCTGTAGAGTTTGTGTTTTAGAAGTGAAGTAGTTGTGACTCTGCCAGGGTGACTGGCTATGAAATTGGCCATCCGTTTTTTGTCACTGCTGTAGAGGATGGTGTCAGGTATTTTTTTTAAGAGATAGTGTCAAATGCCTTTTTGATATATTTTGCCAATACTCTTGTTCAGGAGAAGAGCTGTAGTTGATTGTAGTCATCTGGAATATGCTGTGTGAGGTCATTGTGCAGCATAATGGTGGACTGGTTGGGTATGAAGCCATGTTGTGTGGGTGAGAATGGGATGTTTTGTGTAATTCTGTTTTGGATCCTTTTATTACAGAGTTTGGATACTGAGGTTAGAAGTGATATAAGGCTGTTGGAGTAGGGGGAGTTGGAGGGTATAAGGGATATCATGTTGACAGGTTACCAAATATTAGGGATTTTGTTGTGTAGCCAGGAGGAATTGAAGATATCTGTAAGTGCTTGGATTGCCGGTGGGGCATAGTGTTTATGTGAAAGTTTGTTATGTTGTCAGGACCTGAAACAGGAGAATTTATTAAGTTTATTAAGTTGGCTAGTGTGTGCCAGGAACAGATGAAGGCATGGCATAATTTGCAGTTATCCACTCTACCTGTCAAGTATAATGTGCTAGAACCAAAGCCCCTCATCCACAATCAGTTCATATACCCTGGTTCAGCACACTGATGGTACATTTCCCCCTTTATACCACATCACTCCAATTTGCTGTATCCCATTCATGCCTTACACCCTCCTGTATGTTCAGGCTCTGGACGTTCAAAGCTTCTCTTACTCCACCCTTCCACCTCCTCCATGCTTTCCCACTTTTCCATGTTCCCTCCACTCTTGACATGTATTCCTCTTAGTTGTCCTCTCCTCACTCTTATTTATATGTCAAAACTATTTCAGCACACACTCTTCACCTCTCTCAACTTATTTCTCTTACTACCACACCTCACTCGTACTGAGATGACAGAGATAGGAAAAAATTATGAGAATTTGGGAATACTCCCGAGAAAAATAGGAATGAATGAAAGAGGGCTGACACATGTAAATATCCAGGATATGTACAAAGATATGATGCAGGGAAGGTCACAAAGAAAAGTCTTAAGGGATAGGATAGAGCTTGGAAATTAAGGAGCAGTGTGAACAAAAGGACAGAGAGTATATGAGAAATGACTGAACTAAGAGAAACAGAACAATGAGAAATATGGAGAACAGTAATGACACTATAAGCACAAACCATTTTAAGCAGAGATGCGAATGAAAAAGCAAGGCACTCCAATAAAAAGTGAAAACAACAAATAAACCAGCACTGAAAAGGAAATATATGATTTAAGTAAGAAAAATCCATGGAAATTTTTTTACATGAATGTACAAAGCCTAATAACTGAAAATTGGGTCAAAACTAGATTTATTTATGGTTATGTATAAGACTAACACAGTCCTCATAAATCATATTGAAACATGAACAAATGGAAAAATAAGAAATGAAGCAGATTTTAAAGGATATATGACCATTATGATTGATAAAGAAAAAGTAAAGTGGGATAGAAATACGTGTAAGTGGTTAAAATTTGATGCTGATCAATTTTTATACCTTTTTTTCACACATACTTACCATTTCCCACGTTAGCGAGGAATAGTGAAAATATCACACGGATAAGAACTTCATTGAGAGGGCAAATGAGAAAAAGGTAATAGGTAGTATTGAGGTGAATAGGATTTGGAGGGAGTACTTTGAAGAATCACTGAATGTGTTTGATGATAGGATGGTAGATGTAGGATGTTTCGGATGGGGAGGTAAGTGTAGTTAAAGAGTCATGGCAAGTGCTTTGGTGAAAAGAAATGAATTAGTGAAAGCATTGCATAAGATGGAATGTGGCAAGGTGGTTAGGGTGGATGTTATTACAGCTGAAATTTTTACAAAACAGGTGACTGAGGTGCCTGAGAGTTGGCATCATGAAAGATTAGTGCCATTGTATAATGGCAAAGGGGATAGGTGTTTGAATTGCAGAAATATAAGTTTGCTTACTGTACCTGGTAAGTTTTATGGAAGAGTGGCAATTGAGAGAATGGTGGCATGCACAGAACATCAGATTTGGGGGGAATACTTTGGTTTCAGGAGTGGTAGAGAATGCGTGGATCAGATGTTTGCTGTGAAGAGTGTGTGAAAGAAATAGGAGTTGTATATGGCATTTATGGATCTGTAGAAAGCATATGATAGGTATGCTACAGGTGCTTTGTTGAATTGTTACATATAAATGGTGTAGGAGATAAGCTGTTAGAAGCAATGAGGTGTTTTTGTCAAGAGATTAAAGTGTGTGTGTGCGAGTTGTTAGTGAGGAGGGCAAGTAGTTCCAGGTGAAGGTGGGTCCACAGCAGAAGAGTGCTGTTATCATAGCTATTTCATCTTTTTATGGATGGGGTGCTGAGGGGGGAAAATTCAAGGGTCTTGGAGAGAGGAGTAGGTATGCAATTTTCTGTGAATGGGGATGGATGTCTAGGAAGTGAATCAGTTGTAATTTGCTGATAACATGGCAGTAACTGCTGAAATTGGTGCCTGAGTTTGAAAGAGCATGTGGAAGGAGAGAGTAGAGAGTGAATATGAATAAGAGGCAGAACATTTAGGTTTCTTACATTAAACATAATACTTATATCTACCTTCTTTTCATCATGCTTACATCAATACACTTTTAGAAACCCCTGCCTCAGCCCAAGAGGACAAATTTTGGCTTTTTCTTGTATTCCTGTTTTTTGGAAAGTGAGGAAACAAATCAGGAGGTTTCCAGCACTCCCCTCCTACATGTTTTTGCCTTTTAAGGTATGCTAGAGATACACAGGAAGAGTTCTTTCTCCTCTGTCCTCACAGAACTAAGAAAGTCATGAAAATGAGATGCTCTACTAACTTTTCAGACATATAAGTTGATTCCATTATTTAATATTTATCTGTATTCAGGTTGCTTTAAACTAATTTACATTACCATACTGTGTCAGGAACTTGGACATCGTGTCAGTCTGCGAATCTTAATGACTGGTCTGATGCCTGCTGTGTCTCCACCTCCCTTGGTGATTAGAATGTGTCCACCTCTAACCACACGCAATATCCACCAGTACGTACCTCGTCTAGCAGCTGGGACACAATCTGGGGTAGTCCAGGTGTTCAATATTGCAACAGGAGTATTAGAGAGAGAGTTTGCCCTTCATACATATCCTGTCAGGTTAGTCTCAGTGTTTTCTTTTATTTTCCAATAATATACTTATTTGCTAAATCTAACAATGTGTCTGTCATCATTAACTCCATTTCCAGCATTCTTGGGTTGGAGCAGGTACATTTAACCTCTTAAATCACTCACACATATCGTAAACCATGCTCTGTGTTTTAAAATGAAACACGGACTTTCACACCTTTGTAAGTACTTTTAACTTATTCACTTTGCATATTCTTTTACACTATATCTATGTATCACTATTACTCCTTTCTTGATTTTCATGGAGTGGATCATGTACATGAAGCTTCTGAAATTACTTGCAAATCCCCAACCCATTTCCATTATTTTAAAGTTAAGTATGGACAAACACACCCTTTTTTCATACTTGTTCACCGCTTCTCACATTAGCAAGGTACTGCCAGGAGCAAATGAGGAAAAGGCCAAGTATGCTCACATCCGTTCCCTAGATTTATTGTGAAATACCTCCAAACTACAGCTCCCTAGGCCACACAGCCCTTTCCATGGTTTCCCCAGCTTGCATCATATGGCCTGGTTCATTCCACTGACTGTACATTGCTCTGTATACCACATTGCTCCAGTTCACTTTGTTCTGTGCACGTCTTTCATCCCCCTAAATGTCGTGGCCCCAAACAAAAATCTTTTTAATTCCGTCCTTCCATCTCCTTTTCCCCTCCACCTCTGATACATATATCCTCTTTGTCAACATCTCTTCACTCATTTTCTTTATATGTCCAAACATATCAGCAAATCCTCTTCAGCTCTCACACCCACACTCTGCTTATTACTACACCTCTCTATTACCCTTTTATTACTTGCTTGATCAAACCACCTTGTACTGCATATAGTCCTCAGACACTTCATTTCCGACACATCCACCCTTCTCTGCACATTCTCATCTTTGGTCCATGCCTAGCATCCATACACCAATGTTAGGACTATTTTACCTTCACATAGACCCATTTTCACCCTCTCAGATGACGATCTTTCATATGTCACTGCTTCCAGAATCCCTCCCACATGTCCTATGTCTCACTTCTGATTCCATTGTTCCATTCACTGCCATGGCCATTCTCAGATATGTGAAACATTCCACTTCCAAATTTTCACCATGAAAAGTAAATTGTCCCACTGCCCCTTTAAGCCTAATAACCTTGCTTTTGTTCACATCGACTCTTTATTTCTTCCTTCACACACTTCTAAACTCAGACACCAACTTTTGCAGTTTCTCACTGGAATTTGCCACCAGTGTTGTTTCATCATTAAAGACTCACTCACTTCCAAGGCCCCTAACCCTCTCTTCTCTGCATGTTTGCCCCGCTCACCAAGACCTTTGCATTCTACTCCCATGAAAGAGCTTTTCATTTTCTCATTTTGCATGCTAAGTTGATTTGCCACACCACCTGTAGGAACAGAGTGCTTTCAGTGCATCTGGTCCTCAATCACTTCTTAGACTTAGTCATCTGAAATGTCCGTAGCCATACTCATTTCTTTCACTGCATCTATCTATCTCTTTCATGGTCTGCCTTCTTGCTCGTCCATTCCTTTCTTTGTTATTACCTATCTTTTAGATCAACCTGTCTTCTGACTTCTCAGTATGGGTTGAGATCACCAGTGACTTTCCACAGGATCCCCTCTGGGACCATTGTTTTTCTTGATCCAAGTAAATGACTTACCTGAATGAGTTATAGATTATGTTAAGGTCATGAAGGAAATGACAAGCAAAGAGAATTTTATCAACCGATAAGAGGACCTTGACGTGCTCCAAAGTACATGGCTGTCGAAATTTACAGAAAAAATGTAAAGAAGTGAGGATGATATCCAGCAAAAGAGAGCCTCAATATGAATGTTATACAGCTGGAACTAGGCTGCAGGAATCTCTTTATGATTAGACATCATCCCCAACCTGTTGCCAGAATCCTACAATTGGAGAACAGTAATAGAGACAAGCCGTATGCTGGCAAATATTAAAACAGCATTCAAGTACATGGACAAAAGAAAATGCTTGTCATGTTTGGTAACCACCTATAGAGGTGCAGTAAACTAAGAAAGAAGGTCCACAGGAGGCCAAATAAGGTGGTACCAATATCAAGGTAACTAAGCTATGGGGAAAGGCCTTACAATTCTTGACCATGGAAAAAACTAGAGAAAGGGGTAACGTGATCACAGCCTTTAAGTTTTCAGACCAGCTTCATATAGATAGTGAACAATTCTTTGAAAGAAGCAAAATGGACAACCAGAGCCCATTACATGAAATTGAGAAAGATATTTGCTAGAAAAGATGTAAAGAAGTATTTTTTAAGAAAGGGGAAGAGTGGTTTAGAAATGTCTTAGGAGTAAAGTCAGGGGTTATTTTGAGGGCAAGAGTTAGGGAAGAAGTTGCACATCTGCTGAGGGATGAGTTATGGGAATGTGTGAAAGAATGTAAGGAAGTGAACCCTAGATTGATATGGGTAAATATTATAGTGGATTACAAAAGTCAGGAGATTATTAGTGCTTAAGCAGCTTGAAGTGAAAGGATTTAGGAAGAAAAGCTAGTATTTTGGGAGGAGCTGAGTGAGTGTGTCACTGATTTTGATGTAAGGTATCTGGTATTAGTAATGGGTGATTTCAGTGTGTGAGTGGGTAATGTGGCATTTGAGGGTATGATTTGGGGCGTGGGGTGCCCAGTGATTTGAATGAAAATGGAGAACAACATATAGAGGTGTGTTCTGGAAAAGGAATGGTGATTTGAACTTTTTTCATACTTGTTCGCTGTTTCCCACATTAATGAGGTAGCACTAGGAAAAGATGAAGAAATGCTGGATTCAGTAACATCGTTTTTTAGCTGACATGTATAATGCTCCAAAGCCACAGCCACCTGTCCACAACCAGACCCCACAGACCTTTCCATGGTGTTCCCTGGTTGCTTCATGTGCCCTGGTTCAGTCCACTTACAGCACATAACCCTCTGTATACCACATTTCTCCATTTCACTCTAACCTGGCATGCCTTGCACCTTCCTGCATGCCCAGGCCCCAGGCACTCAAAATTTTTTTACTCCATCCATCCATCTTCAGTTTAAGTTCCCCCTTCTACTTGTCTTCTCCAGTTCTGACAAATATCATCTTTGTCAGCCTTTCCTCACTTAGTCTCTCCATATGTCTGGCCATTTCAGCACACCCTTTACAGCTCTCTCAGCCACACACTCTTGTTATTACCAAACCTCTCTCTGACACTTTTACTTCTAACTCAATGAAACCACATCACACCACATACTGTCCTCAAACATGTCATTTCCATCACAATATCTGGTATAAAAAGAGGGACTTACTTAAGGATAAATGGATTATTAGGAGAGATGGTAAGTGGGCACTGTTGGATAATGTGCTAAATGATAAGTGTGCAAAAGACAGAACTTTGGATGTGGATATGCTGAGAAGGGCAGCTGATGGGTTATCTGACTGTACTTAGTGGAGGCAAGGGTGAAGGTTTGTAGAGGCTTTCAGTAAGGAGGAAATGATGTAGGTGGGAAGAGGGTGGTGAAAGTGAATGGGCTTGGAAAAGAAACTTGTGTGAAGAGGTGCTAAAAGAGATTGAAAGTAGAATGGCAAAAGATGAGAATAACTGAAGCAAGGGGAGTGGGTGAGGAAATATTTAGGGAAGCAGTTTGTCGCATGTAGAAGATGGGAGGTGGTCATGTAAGAAAGGCTAGTGACTGGTGGGATGGTAAAAAACAGGTTGCTAGTGAAAGAGAAAACTGCAGTGTATGGATGTTACTTGTAGGGAAATAGTGTAAGTGATTGGAAGATATACGAGAGAAAGTAGCAAGAGGTCAAGATGAAGATGTAGAGGGCAGATGAGAGTTGGGGTGAGTGGGTATCAGCAAACTTCACAGAGAATAAGAAAACATTTTGGAAGAAGGTTGATAGTGAGAAGAGAACAAATGGGAGCATTCATGAAGGGGACATATGGGGAAGTAGTAACAGGTAGAGATGTGGTGAGGAGGAGATGGAGTGAATACTGTGAAGGCTTGTTAAATGTGTTTCATGACAGGGTAGCAGATGATGGGTGTTTGGGTTGATAAGGGATGGGGTTTTGAATCGATGTGCTAGGGGGTCAAGATGAGAATGTACAAAGAGTGAATATGTTGGAAATGTTTGAGGATGATATGTGGTGTGAGGAGGGTTGATTGAGTAAGAAATAATAGGGTATGAGAGAGGCATGGTAATAAGAACAGATAGCCCTGATTACGGCATACAGTTGCCCATTTTGTCTCAGTTACCATAAAGAAGAATAAGAAAATCACCCCACCATGCCTCATCATGCATGATGCCCCACAATAGAAACATTGAATACACATGGTGTCTTCACATGACCTTAAAATACTCTTACATTTATTTCATACTACTCACTCACATCACAACTAACTCTCACACATGCAGCTCCATACTTCCATTTTTAAAGCTCGTGATAGCATTGAAAAGTCATCCAGGTGCACCATATGAAATCAAAGCTTCCCAAAGAACTTATTTATTCTTCTTATTGCATGCCTTTTTTACATTTGTAAATGCTCCATTTGCCTTTTTCTCTAGAACTTTCTCTACCACTTATTTAAGTTTACAAATGTGGTTTACATACCAGCACTTGTAAATTTGCTGGTGAGAGTGAGAATTTATAATGGGATAGATTAATAAGGATTTCAGATACCTCTTTGTTTATCATTTCTTTATCCACCCATTCAAGTATACTTTCTATCTAAGTATTTGATTTGCTGTAATGCAAACTTAGTCACTCTCCCCTGTAAAACTGTTATATCTGATAACTTTGGTCATTGTATAAATCTATTTTTCACATTCCATTACTGGAAAACAAACAGGAAACTCTAAACATGCACAGATGAATTGTACGTTAATTTAATTAACACACAAGTGAAGTAGTTGTTTTGCAATTCCAGTAGATGAAATATAGCATGTGGAGTAGAGCTATGAAAGATAGGGGATTTCCTCTTTTTGGTAAGGAGTCCAAGTAGCAGCATAATAAGAACATCTTATAAGCAACATAAGACCCTCCAATTTTAATGCTGAGTTGAAAAAACATGTGAAAAATAGATTAAAAAGATAGTCTTCTTGGAGGTTAGGCCAGATAGGAAATATGAAAGGGTTGAGAGGTAGAGATATAAGAAGAAAAGGAAGAGAATTGTATGGGAGTTTTGGAAGCAGTAAAACATACTTTCTAAGTAAGGGTTTGTCATGATTAGTAGGAAAGACATGAGAAACTGAAAAAGAATCCAAAGATTGTCGTTGTGGGAATGAAACAGGCATCACAATAGGTAACCCTTGAGTTGCTAGTGGCCACACAGTCAGCATGAGATGCAGTAAGTTTAGCTAATGGTGGGAGCAAACACTTCCACTTTTCAGGAGTAGAAACAATGGTGATATATAAAGAAGAAAGCATTAGAACCAACACTGTGTTGAAGGGAAAGCACATCAGATTTGAAGTCATATAGGATGAGTTTATGGGCTTGATTGCAATGAGCTTTCATCTGCCAGTAAGCATACAAAGTCAGAACCTTATAGGTGTAAGAGCAGTACCCTATACAAGGACAAATCAGTAGAAATGAGTATATGATAATAGATATTGATTTTTTTCTACCAGTTGCATTGTTAGTCCATTCCTGATATTATACATATTTTGTATTTCTCATTGATTTTGAATTTTATTTATTATTTATTCATACTTCCAGAGGAGTTGAATGGACAAGCCTGACTTCCATACTGTCCTTTGGTCATCAGCCTCTTACAAATAGTCAAGGACTTGTACGTAATGAGCTGATGTACACTGATATCCTAACAGGACGAACCATCACCTTAAGGCCAAATAAAAGTGATGAAACAAGCATTGATATGGTTAGGGTTTCATATTTAAAGTAAGTATTTCTATATCTAAGTTTCCCATGTCAAGTCTTTTAGAGATCTCTATTCATGCATTTTCATAGTAAGGATTTTCTCTATGGTTTGGGAGTTTGATGAAAGTTGGATATTTTGTGATATGATGATGGAATTAAATATTTTTGTTTGATGAGAGATAGCTACAGGCATTGGTAAATTCTTAATAGATTGAGATATTCAGTTGTCAGAATGCTAAAGGAGGAATCTACATGTCTGAGCTTAGAGGCACTTGCATATTTGGCTCTTGGTTTTTCTATAGTTAGAACCAGCATATTTAACCCACAAGGAACCCTAGTAATACTCAAACAATATGATGGTGGTGCTCAAACTGTACTTGTCCAGCTTGTCTCATTCCACCCTCATTTGAATTGGTGGTCTTAATTTATATGGAGATGGAGATGCTTTATGTCACAGGCTTCTGTAATTAGCACCAGAAGTGAACCCTTGAGAGTCAGTTACCCATATAACTTGATGGAGTTTATATGGCTGATCCTGTACATGCTCTAGCCGCACTTGTGCGGGTTGTCTTTAGTCAAATTCATTTAGATTGGAAAGCACACTTTATTGATATATACAAAATTTCATTTTACAAGAAACTGTTATTAGCACAAGGAAAGAATCTTAGTGTCAGTTATCCACATAACATGATGGAGGAAGGCACAGCCTTAGTGCACATGCTTGACATGCCCCACACAGATTAGTAACAGTCTTTTGAGCATAACCAACAGAAATTATTTAAAGGATGTTAAACTGTTAGTAGTAGGAAAATTCCTTTATGTGTCAGTTATCCATTGGCAGTGGCTGAGAGGAGATGAAAATGACAGCATATGACAAGAAACTAGTGATAAGCCAAGCACTCACTTATGGCACAGTGAATATCAGTGTCTGTACAGCAACAAATAAGACTAAATTGCTTTTTTTTTTGTTATTTCTGTTAATTAATAAGACTAAGATATTTTTTGAATTTTTTGACATTTTCCACCCAAGGGACCTACCTAATTTTTCTTGGCTCCATCCTTGAAGACTGAAGACTAATATGTAGCTTTCTCCTTTATGTTTTGCTGATGAGGTGCCCATATCTGGTGGTTACTTTAAGCAGTATGTTGGAAGAAATATGGCGTATGCTTTTTCATTGTGAAGTGGTTTGATCGAGTAAGTACTGAAAGGGTAAGAGTGATGTGTGGTAATAAAAAGAGTGTAGTTGAGGGAGCAGAGGAGTGTGTGCTGAAATGGTTTGGTCACATAGAGAGAATGAGTGAGGGAGGGTTGACAAAGAG
>JAUUEG010053898.1:0-17630 GCA_032361445.1 Panulirus gracilis | reverse complement strand
CATATTCATACTTGCTTGCGTTCATACATTCCTGTCACTACCCACAACACAGGAAATAGCATCCCCCCCCCTTCAGCGAGGTAGTGCCACGAAAAGACAAAAAAGGCCACATTTGTTCACACTCAGTCTCTAACTGTCATGTGTAATGCACCGTAACCATAGTTCCCTATATATCAAAAAATACTGACCCACACAGACATGCACAAAAAAAAAAAAAAAAAATACCACAGCATTCTATCCTGGCATATGACTGTGTGAATATGACAAAACATATAAAATGAAGTGGTTATCCATTTCCTTCTCCTCTACATCTATCATCATTCTCTACACACTGCATTTGGTGGCTTATCTAACTCAATTCAAACCAATTCAACACAGAATAATGTGTGTCCACTGTGATTCTACATACCTCCGCGAGTCATAAAGTTGTCAGGCATGTATTGCGTAAGGTATGCAACGTGTTGGTTGGCCTGAGCCACTTCCAGACGTCGCAACTCCATGTCAATTGCCTTGCTGTGAGCTTTAGTCTCAGTGAACATTTTCTGGAAAAAGTATATATATATATGCACACTCAAGTAGAAAAACATAAGTGTAAGTATGTGTATGAGTATTCATGCTGGTGATTATGTAAATAATCAACTGTTTTATGATACTGATATGATCTGCACAAGAAGGTCTCATACCTAAACTCTTATTACCAACCCTCATTCAACACACATATCTTTTTTCCTTGTAGTGACCACACATTTGTCTATCCAATTATATATTCTCAACAATGCTAACACACTCTGAATTACCTTGAAGTCAATAATCTCTGATGGAGTACCAATTGGCTTGTTTGTTTCTTTCTCCAAGGAATGCCTCAAGTCCAAGTTCTGCTCCTGCTGCTTTTGAACCAACTCACGGAATTTTTTGATAGTTGCATCCTGGTCTACAATTACTTCATTAGCAGCCTCTCGTTCCCTTGTCACCTGTAAAGCAACAGCTCAAAACAATAGGGAGGAAAGTATTAAGCCAAGCTGTGAGCTTGGGCTCTTCAAAAACCAACAAAAATAAAAGCTAACTTGCTTTATATCACCTCCTACTTTCATATGCACATATTCTAACACATGAAGAAAGTCTAGGGTTCTGAGAGGCAATAACTAGCTCAACACATTCCATATCAAATAGCAACAGAGCAAGTCTTGTTTTAAACATTACAACAAAGTTTCATGGATTTTAAATACAGTAATACACCACATACATTTCACAGCTAGTGAAGGATGCAAGGATTAAAACTCTGCTAAAAGTAAATGAAAAACATACATATCTGAAAGATATCTTTAAGCATGATAAACTGAAATCATCTGATGACTATCAGAGCCTGTTTCAGGTCAAAAGCTTTTGTCACAGAAATAAGTCCTGACTGAGATTAGGCCTTGAATGAAAATATAAAAAAGACTAAAGAAAAACTGAAAATATCCAGAAATATGGAATATTTCTGATGTCAAGACCTTTAGTAACCAAAGTAGTTACAATGCAAGCAAGAAGTTGCTTTTAGTAATGGTGTACAGTCAGTGCATAGAGAGGGCTACAATCTCGTCATGGAATTTCTCACTCCAAAAGAGTAGAATGGTGTCTAAGCTACAGGAACCCCATAAATGGGGTCCTGGAGTTGTGTAAAAATATATTTAATGATCACTACAGTATACACATAATCCACAATGACAACAGGGATGGTAAAAGAAAAGGTATGAAGAAAGAAAATATCAAAATGGAAAACAAGCACACAAAGTAGGGAGGAGATATGAAGTCTAGCTTGGTAATGTAGTTCTAATATGACAGAATATAAGAACAGTAATTCTGATGAAATGGGTGTTAGGTGGTTCTGGGCACCATTTTCAGTCCCAAGATGGAACAACAATACTTTCCTAGGTGGCTACTGTTTACAGCCTTAAATAAGCTTTAATTTTGAAAATACCACCTTAAACTGTCAGCCTAACATTTGCAACATTTGAGATCAAAATGAACATTATCTGGAAAAAATTGTCGAACAAAGTACTAAACTTTCTGCTAAAGATACAGAAACTATTGTTTTAAAAAAAGTGTCTCAAAATGCCTAGTTAGTTACTTGCACTAGATTACAACATAAATCTTACCATGGGTACCTTCTTCATTATCAGATTCAAGAGATAAGTATCCTACCAGTTTACAAGTACCACCCCAAAAATAATCAGAGCTCACCTCTCTAATTTTACTGTTAGCCATATCTAGTTCTTCACGCAGCTCTAATTCAAGTTCCCGAGCATTCTCTTGTAGCTGGTCATTCATGTCATTGATGGCCTCCAGGTCAGCTACGGTCTCCAGCAATTCTGTCACCTTCTCCTCAAGATTCAGATTACGATCAGTCAATGTCTCCACCATCTCCTCTGCTCCCAGGGCAGCATCAACCTGTTATTACAAAAAATAGTTTGGATAACTAAAACATCTGAACCTACACAAACAGTTAAGGAAAAATCATGGTTCACACATTTATCAAAGGAATGCTATAATAACCATTACATTCCAAAGTTCTTCCTTGTGAACTTTAATTTTCAAGGATACAAAACTAATTCAAATTCTAAATCTAATTTCTGAAATTCTTTACATTCTGTCATCTAAATGGTATCCTAAATTCTTCATACTAGCACCTAATTCTGAGACCTGCAGGTGTAATTTAGAGATCAAGAAAGAATATTATGTTGAAATTCTTTACATTGTCATCTAAATGGTATCCTAAATTCTCCATACTAGCATCTAATTCAGACCTGCAGGTTTAATTTAGAGATCAAGAAAGAATATGATGTGGTGACAGGTATACTTTATGAAAAGTGCATAGGATACATGGGGCAAATAAGTTCCTGGGAAAGTAAGGCATGTGTCCCTACAGGAAAGAAGGGTGAGTGGTTCCTAGTAAAGGTGGGTCTGTATAAATCTAATTCTAATAAAACCCCAGGACCCCTTTTAATAAACTGGAATGAGAAATTGTTTGATGAGAATACTCCTTTTTACCCTGCAACATAAAGCTCACCAAAGGTGACTTTTTGCTCATGGTGTAACCACTTATATGTGGAGTCCAGTACCACCACATTGCTTTGAGGATGTGAGATGTCACTTTGACTGAAGAAACGCAATTGTCTTGTGAGTGAGAAATGGGTTTCTATCATGCAGGAGATGGGGTAGCATGGCAGGTAAAGTAGTCGCTGTTTCTGGATAGCACAACTCTGTTGCCAAGGTCCAAAGGGAAACTCTACAGTCTTGAGGCATGAGAGACATGAGGGACTGTGCCAAAGGTGAAAGTTAATGTCAGTGTGAAAAAAAAGGTAATGAGGTGTAGTAAAGAGGTGGAAAAGGACTGCTTGAATGTAATATTAGTCAAAGAGGTCCTGGGAAAAGTGGGACATTTTAAGTGCTTGAAAGTGGACATTGCAGCAGATGGAACCATGAAAGCTGAAGCAAGTCATATGGTGGAAGCGTGGATTTAAGATCCTAGGCACATTTTGGAGTGTGTGGAAGGAAAAGTTAATGTCTGTAAATGCAAAGATGGTTATGACTGTAGTTAAAGCAGTCCTCACAGTTGTCTGGATGCACTGTCTTTGACCTTTAAAGCAAAAGATAGGAAGAAAGCAGAAGTGCTGGGAATTAGAAGACTGTGGATAAAATGGAATGCAGTACAGGTTGATGTGAGAGAAATCACATTATTAAAAACAGATGTTCTGGTAAGTGTGGTGTGACTGTAAGGGTTAACTAGGATGTGCTGAAATGGTTTAGTCTTATGGAGAGGTGAGTGACGACTGACTAATTTAGTAGGAGATGGAAGGATGGAGTAAAGGAAGTTTTAGGATACTGGGATCTGAACATTCAATCTAAGATGGTGTGCAAAGGTACGCACTGGATAGCTTTGGAATAATGTGGAATGAATCACAGCTTATGAATCTATCTATATCTCTGATGCCTGTTCCCTTCAGGAACTTCCTCAAGGGGGGTGGCCACGGCAACAGAGTCTCCATAATTAGTGAACTCCAGTGCTGCTTCTTAGCAAGTGAATGATCAGGATAAACTGTGGTTCAGTCAATGACACTTGGCAGTGGGTGACAGACTGGTTTTGGTGCAATATAGAACTTGTAGGTATTAGTGGGTAGGCAGCTAACGACCAGGAAGGTATTTTACCAGTACTACTCGCTTGGGTATCAGGAGGGATAGTGACACTTGCTTAGTGAGCCAGCACTTCAGTGGTTGTCGAGTGGAACTCCTCTGACCTAGGTAGTTGTCTTTTCTTTCAGCCTCGCTAAAACGTGGACTACTGGCATTCTGTCCACAAACATACAATCTCTTCTTGTCATACATAACACTTGACAACACTTAATTCACACAGCTCATTCTTCATAACTCTATATTTTCCATAACTCTACCATTTTGGCAAAATGGTAGGATAAGTAGACAGAAGTAATAGGTAGGAACATTTAGGCAGGAGCATTAGGTAGAAACTTTTAGGTAGAAGTAGTTAGAAAGAGCATTAGATAGAAGTAGTCAGTAGGAACATCAGGTAATAGCCCCATCAAACACTGCGCTAGAGTTGCCCTCTCCTACTGACCTGTTAAGGGTAAGGAACTAAAGGCTAAGAAGTGGTACTGGAGTTCAATAGCTATGGAGACTCTATTGCCATGGCCACCCCTCTGAGGGAGTTCCAATTGGAACAAGCAACAGAGATACAGATAGAAAGATAGATATATAGGACAGCTAATGACTTGTTTATGTATTCCTGATGCTATCTTATACAAGTAAGAAAAGCAATTAGAGAAAAAAATCTATGGCTAACAACTTATTCTAATGTCTTTTCTTCATACTCATCAGGCACTATATACCTTACAGTTTGCTGCTCTGGGATAGTAAAGACAGATATGATAAAATTCCTTCTCCCCTTTTCTAAAATAATACAAAACAGAACAAACCTGCTCCTGAAGGTCTGAGATAGTCTGCTCCAGCTGGGCAACTTGTGAGGCCAGCTTGTCCCTCGCACGATTTAGATCGATAAATTCTGTCTTCTTTGTCTCCATATCCTTCTGGAGCCTCTGCAGTTCATGTTTGTCATGTGCTGATAAGTCACGCATTCTGAAAAAAAGGAATACACAAAAATACTACAATATTCTCATATAATTCAGATGGTGTATTGTCTTTAATTTCTAATGCATTTCAAATGTTTTATAATGCCCTAGGAAATGATTTCATGTCTAAAACAATGAGTGCAATGGAAAATGAACTAAGGAACCATTACTATCACTGGATGTCAATGCTTAAGAACAATATCTTAACATTCTACCTAACAGCAGTAACTAATATAAAGAAATCATACTCAGCTGTCCATAAAATAATTTAGGGTATATAGTCTATCCCTAGCAACCATGAAAGCACAAAGAAAGAAGAGCACATAGTGATGCTGTCCCGGTAAAATAATATGGTAGGGAGGAAATGCAAATCTATCAAAGAAAAAGAAACACTTTTACCTTTTATGTCTGGTCACCAAATCTAAAGAAGAACAAAGATCTAATTGAGAGAGTACAGAAAAGAGAAACAGAGGTTACTTGATCTAAGAGTACTCATACTGATTTAATACTGTGTAAATGAGTAATTACATGTACTAGTTTTGTCTGAATATTTGGAAAAGCCACAACTAGATCACTAAGTACTGTCCTTAAAGAAGGCACTGAAGGTAACAATAAAAAATGATTATAAATACTTAACAAAGCAATTTAAAAAAGTGATACTGCTATGTGGTACAGCACCTTATTCATTTTTCAATGCTTACTTAAATCGGAAAAAAGAGGCAAACTGAATCACATTTTCAAAACAAAATGATAACTATGTTGACCTAACAATTCCCACCATCCCAGAGCAAGTAGGAATCTCATTTGAGGGGACACATCAAATATTGAGTGGGATATGACAAATCATTTCACTCCCACTGAAAAAAAAAAAAGATAATTCAAATTGATCTTACTGCCTAAAAATCTACCAGCTTTCACAAGAGCCTAATATGCAACAGCAAGTTATATCACATGCAAAAAAGCAATTCTGTAAATGCAAAAGTAACCCCTTCAATTACAGGAGGTTTCCCTGATGGTCATAGAGACCATGATAACTCTTACATAGATTAATATAAGAGCCCTCACACACTCAAATTTTTTTCAACTTTCTGAGAACTTTTGCAGTTGTTAGCCAATGTTTTCAAGGACTATAACCAACTGATCCATAAAATGCAGTTGCAGTATAACAGTGCATAATATGCTGATCTGGTTTTCCAAATAATTGGGTTCATTACCTTTACAAAACAAGACTGCCTTGCAAGAGTGCTTCATGTGTTGCTGAATCAAAAGTTTTACACACACACACACATATCCACATAGTGCCTTTAAAATGTGCCACATAATAACATAGAAATATCCTTTTCATAATATTTTACTGTCTCCTAAGCAGTACAAGAAACCCAAGCATTGCTTACTTTACAAGAGTTTCACGGAGGCGGCTGTTTTGTTGCTCCAGCTGTTTGACCTGCAAGGATGAGGCACCAGATTCCCCGGGGGTAGTGCTGCCACTCATCTCAGTACGTAGTATCTCCAAATCCAACCTAAAATTTGGACAAGAAACAAAAGGAGTTGAATGGTTTGTCAACAACTGGTAGCCAATACTAAAAAATTCAAATGAAGACTCTTTCAGAGATACCCCATCACAAAAGAATTTTTTTTTCAAGAATTGATATATGTTATGAGATAAGATACAGTTAGAGTATTCACACTGGCCATATAAAGCTTACATTATGGCTAGATTAATTTCTCTGCTAAACTCTCTAAACATCTAATAGAAAGCCTTGGTATTTTTCTTTGAGATATAAAAAACAACAGCAAATTAGATCTCTGGGTTCTAAGTATGCATGGACAGTAACATGATATCTTCCTACCCAACTGAAATCCTAAATCTATAACTAAACTATACAAAAACAATCAGAATTCCTAACTACCTATTCATTTATCTATTTATGTACTTATCAATTTTGTTTTTGTAAAACACAAATACTCACGTGAGCTCCTCAACTTTTTCTCTTGCTTGGTCCAGTTCCAATTGCAAGGTTTCTGCCTTCTCTTCTGCCATTTCTTTGTCAAGTGTGAGCATCTCAACATTCTCTGATAGCTCCTGAGTGTCCTCCATGTGGCGGTCTCGAGTCTCCATGGCTTCCCGGGCCTCGGCTTTGGCCTTCTGCAACTCACGCTGCAGCTGGGCCTGATGTTAATATTTCAACTTTGAGTCACTGGTATCTGCCATATATATCTTCATTCAAGGTAAAATAATCTGTTTGAAATATAATCTGACAGCTTAAAAGCTGTCTTTACTTAAAAAAAAAAAAGCACAATTACAATCACCAAACTTTTCAGTGCTCATCTTTGTGACTTTTCTGCATACTTACTATCACATACTCATTCCCTCTGTCAATTCACTTTGCTTTTGCTCTTTCATTATGTATTCCTCCTCACCCCAACATAATATCCATAAACCTTTAGCACTCCCTTACTTTATTAGCCACTCCCTTTCCAAGACTTCATATCTGATCTTCTCATTACTTTATCCATTCTCCAAAAGCCTAATCATTTAGAAAACCCTGTTACAGACCCACATTCTACGAACATCCAATAAATACATGTGATGAACCTTATCTTTTCCGAGATTTAGGTGAGGGAAGGGCATGAGGCCTCTGAACCAATAATCTGAACCCTATCAAGGACTTGGACAATATATTCTAGAGATGCACTTAGCTTATGCAGCTTTTAAAAGAAGAAGAAGGGGAAGAGGGATGGTATGCATGGTGCATGGCCTCAGCCCACCTAATCTGAGCTCGAAGGAGTTTCTTTGGATTAAAGTGTTTTGTGACTGGTGGCAATCACAGGTAATCAAAATTTAATAGCAACAAAAAAAATATATCACTTCTCATGGATCTCATGTCCTTGGATAGTTATTTACTTTGCTTCATATATATAATAATCTTTTTTCAAAACTTCCACTTTTCACTCTAATTCATCCTTATTTTAATGAACCTCAACCCACTTTCATTCCAATTCCTAATACAGTCCTTCTGACCACTAATCACACCCTCATTTTTTCTATCTTTTATAATCACTTACTCTTCTTGTGATCTCCCATTATGTCCTCATTAATGCTAACATTCTACATCATGAACTAGTAAGCTTAACCTTTTCCTATTAACCCTCAATTCCTTCCCATTCCACTATGCTGTTCCTCTCTTCCTCAACCATTATTATCTCACCTCAGTTTACAAATTGCAAAACAGAAAATCCTTAAAGTTCTAATACATCTCATTCAATCCTTCATATTCTCTCCCTGGCAATGACTTTATTTTGCTTCATATGATCTTGTGAAGCTATGTCCTAAATTCTATCCTTGTTCCGAATCAAGAACAGTTCTACTTTATAAAGTACCACTTGATCATGCATCTCTCATTCAGATACTTTCCATTAGTATTCAACATAATTTGTAACTTTACTATCCACAATTATGCGACATTCTTATCATGATACTCTTCTACTTAGTTTTGAAAAATTATTTCTTCCTGAGGGACATGTGCACATTCAACAGGTTACATTAAAATCACCATCATGTGAGGTTGTGTCTCAATGTTCTAACCTGGGACTCCATGATACGAGACTTGAACTCCACCAGCTGTTCAAGCTGCAGCTTCATCTTCTCTCCTTCCTTCAGCTTTTCCTTGTCTTGAGCTCTCTTCACTGTAAATATATTGTGCAACTAAAGTAATCACTCAGCACTATCTGTAGCTAATAATACTAAATATTTTCACAAACTTTTTGTCACAAATGCTAATTCCTATCATACAGGAGGATAAATCATATGGTGTAGCAATTTTAACATATACATATCAAAAGGTTAGACTAATGTTGAATCAAGATTGTTTCACTTGCCCTTTAAGTATAATCTATAATCTACTTACAAATCAACAAGTCCAGTAAATTCTGATATGTACCCACATTTAGGGTCCTCAGAAAACTGCTATGGGAGACTATTTATTTTGTCAAATAATGCCAAAATTCATGAGTGAATTCTTTTTAAAATGGAAATGCCAACATATGTAAGTAAACACAGCAAGTTTCTCTCTAAATACACCTTAAAATTCTTTGTGCCAGAACTCATCAAGATCAACAATGCCTACATTAATGACCAAGAGAAAATACCCTTGATGCATAAATATAGCAACAATGTGTGGTTGTGTTTGACATTTTGACATTGTAATATCCTCTCTTAAGTCAAAGATCAAATAACACAGCACATCTTCATTAAATTCAAGCATCTGGAATTTGCTAGTTGATTGATGAGTGTCGGACAGAAAAATATGCATATATCATTCTCAGCAGTGAGTGGGCATTACCTATCACAACAATAACTAGGACTATGACATTATTTGAACCTGCACAAAATGACACTGAAGCTGCAGGTCTATCTATTTGCTAACTCAGATCCTGTATCTGTTCCCGTTAACTATATACTTTGCAAACTCAGCTCTGCATCACAGTACTCCCATATAAACTCATGGGCAAGACCTTGTAACTTAGACTGGGTACATAGCCAAAAGCACACTGATACATTACAATGTTCTCCCAGTTGAATGTCCCTTATGGCACCTCCCCAAACTAGTGATACTTTGAAGACTGACCATTTCTCAGTAAATCAATTTCTGAAGGATACTGAGGAAAATAAGACCTTAAATCATACATTTAAAGTTTATAAGTCTCATCTGTAAAGGACTGCCAAAAGAAGCAACCCTAAAAACTTTTCCTTCAGGATGGAGCTGTGATGGATAAAAACCATTGTAGTGTTTATGTATATACATATGTATGTTTGTGGGTTGGGCCATTCTTTTGTCTGTTTCCTTGTGCTACCTCGCTAACGTGGGAGACGGCGATTAAGTATAATAAAGAAAATTAAGTTATATCTGATCAAAAGCTGTTTAACTTGAAAATATCATCTCTAGAGATTTTAGGCATCAAAAAATATGATGAGTCATACAGTACTTCATGTATCTTATTCAAAAGCATTCCTCATCCTTTTTTTTCTTGCTGCTTAGTTGGTCTTTACATAACTTAATTCCTATGCACGGCTTATGCTATACAGGTGTCTCTTGATTTACACATGTATCATTTACACCATTTTTACAACAATGCACATGAGCCATTCAAATATTCTTAATCAAAACAGGCTTAAATTTGAAATAATGTGATCACCATTGGACTGGTAGCATGATGGTGGAGCACTTCAAACACAGTGAGAGAAGTGCACGTACATGTGGTGTGGATACAGTCTATATCCATGGAGTGCTACAGCATTCTGTGCTGCAGTATACTGTATAATGAACATGTTTTCCCCTAACACCATGGACCAATGTTTTGCCCCTAACACCATGCACCAACGGATCTGTTAAGTTCTCCCGGTAGTAGTGGTACTAACAAGTGTGAGGCCATCACCACTGAGGTTAAGATAGATGTATTCAAATATGAGAGGGGTAAATTAACAGCTGATATTAAGTGTAATCTTGGAAGCTGTGAACCTACTTTACAGAAAATTCATCATAGTGCTAAGATGATCTATAAAAGTGTCAAGAGTGGAATATCAATCAATGCATCTAAGACTTTGCATTCCTCAAGTTTGATTATGGAGATAATGGAAAGTATGTTAAGCACATGGATCATACACCACACTAATGAAAATGTTCCCATCAGTATGCTTGTGATACAAGCAAAGGTCCAGATTATATATGATGACTTGGGAGCAGAAGAAGAGGCAGAGAAGACATTCAAGCAAGGACCAGTTGGTTTGCGAATTTTGGAAAACATTACAATTACCACAACATCAGGATGACTGGTGAGGCTGATTCCACTGATGTCATTGCTGTAAAAATTTTCCCATGACCCTCGAGATAATTATCAAGGGCAGTGCTTATTCTCCTAAGCAGATTTTCAAAGTGGACAAGACTGGATTCTCTTAAAGGAGAATGCCTTCAAGAGCATACATGTCCCATGAAGAAAAGACTACATTAGGATTCAAATTTTTTTTATTTTTTGTTTTCATTAATAGAATTCATTGTACAGCATGTATATCATAATATTTCATATTTCCTGGTACATGTGTACAGTAGTTTTTCACTATTACAGTCCCGGTAGAAAAACTGGTATGCCATACTTACAGTGTGACTCATCATATAAAAATACCAATAAACAAAATAAAACAGGTACTCACCCCCTTAGTACTTTGCATGATGTCTCTTGGCCTTAAAACAACCCTGAAGGCACCTGGGAACAGATGCAGCAAGGTGCTGAAGGTATGTAGGGTCAAGGTTATCCCAAATATCCTGGATGACAGCCTGGAGCTTATGATTGCAGGATGTATCCCACCCACACAACTGACTTTATAATAGACTACAAGTTCCCAATAGCGTTAAAGTCAGGTGAGTTCCCTTGTCAGTCCTGAATGTATGTCACGCTACAAAATGCATACCAGTCACGTATCAATTTTGAAGTGAGGCATGGTGCACCATCTTGCATAAGATTTCACAACCAGTCTTCTCAAAACAGTCAGACAATTCATCACATATCAGCTCCAGGTATTGATTCAGATTCATTGTCACATTTCGAGGTAAAAACAGACTTCCTACACCATTATAGCTAAAAGCCCCCCAAACTATAAGTAAGTTCAGAAATTTTACAGTTGCTTGAATGTACTTTGCATTGTATGAGTCACTACCTAGCCTCTGGTACACTTTGCCTCTATAGCTACCAATAACATCAAATGTAGGCTAACCAGGCCACAACACTTCCTTCCACTTTCCATTGTTCCACTGCAAATATTTCTCAGCAAATGCAAGCCTATTCTTGCACTGGAGGTCTACCAGACGCAATTTCTTAAGAAGCATACACCTCTTGAATTTCAAGTCATCATGAAGCAGGCTGAAAAGTACATACAGACACATGACCAAGTATCCTAGGCCTGTTTTCCTTTAACTGTTGTGCTGCAATACATGGATTCTTGTCTACTTGACATTGGATAATCTTCAGAGTGTGTTGGGAAGTGATATGAGGTCGTCCAGGTCATGTCTTTGGGGTAGGAATGTTAAAGCCACCACCATCAACAAAGAGCTTCATCCATCTTTGCACACTTCGTAGTGCCAGACCTGTAGTTTATGCTATTTCTTTATCACACTTCCCTGCCTTGTACAAGGTTACAATAGCAGCAATATCTTCTTTAGAAAAGTCCTTAGGGCCAGGCAATGCAGCACAAATCCACCACAAAGCACATGTGGATAAGGTAAAAAGCAGATGTCATGGGGACAACAGAAAAAAATCATCAACCCACTACAATAGCTCAAGGCAAACTGACCACCATCTGTAGCAACCAAGATGTTCCCCTCTCCCCACCAACATCCATGAGCTGCCCTAGTATTTTTTTGTCATTTCAGAGTCATGTTTTGGGGTATGATACAAACAGGTGAAAAATGCTGGCACATGCCCTACCGCACCAATTTTTCTTGCCAGGAATGTATAATATATGGTGCTGTATTACTAATAAAAACCCCTTATCTCCACAAGTTACATTATTTGAATTGTGACTTACATTTTCAAGAAAATAAATATTGCATAAACCAAGGGAACTGTATTTGAATGTCCAATTCCCAAAAATTTCAATAATACTCTTCTCCCACAAATATACCTGTTATCACAAATCATGTATTCATTTACACTAATAAAACTCTTGCACAAGATAGTAACAAAAATAGACTAAATCTGATAGCAACTTCACTGAGATAATGCAAAATAAAATTAGCTTTATCTAATCTCTATGACAGATACCAAATTTTTTAACAAAATTTTTTTATATTTGCCTGAGAAATTATCATAAGAGCATCTACAGCATCAAAACTATTAAATAAGAAATAGCAAAACACAGTTTACCTCTCAAAGTCTCCAACTTCTCGTTCAGATCACGTATATCCCCTCGGAGGTTCTCCATCTCTTGCTGAGCCTGAAGCACTGCCACCCTGTCCTCCAAAGTCTGCATGGCACTAGATGGTGCCCCAGGAGTATATTGTGGTGTCAACGTCTCCACAAAGTTTGTCTGACATTTGGTGAAAGATGAGAACATCATAACTCTTTTCCCAAATAATCTCTTTTCTTGAATCCATACAATGTCACCTTATCTATGAATGTTCAGAGAAATGCAATAAATTTTCTTTCTAGTTATCAAAAGCACAAAATAAAAGGTATCTAAACAGAAAATCTGCATCATTAACTTCATACCAAGTGGCCATTACATCACCATCAACCTGTTAATAAATCATTTCATGTTCATATTTTCTGTATTAACAAAAAAAATTCTTTTTTTTAAGAGCTGAAAATGAATTCTGATTACTACACATTATTTCACTTTTTTTTTTCCTCTTTTAGTACTACTGTAAATCCCATTAAGAGATGATGCCTGAGTAACAGAGAATGCCCATCTCTCGCAGTGGTCCTAATACATACTGGTTTTATGAGATTTAATAACAAGTCAATGAAAACACTAACATAATTACAGCTGAAAGCTCTATGGATATATAAGAATACTGTTTTCATTGCTTTTACTATACTCCAACATAAGGCACCATACAAACCACCACCAACAATATGATGCGGAATAATACAAAGCCAAACTCACAATATCATAAAGATAAATGCCAAATCTTTAAATATTAATTAGCAATACTATGGATGCTCAAACTGACTCATAAGGAGTTTATCTACTGAAAGCTATAAACTATCATGAGCAAACAAATTTACTGAATGATATTATGACCAACTATTACTAACTCATAATTGTGAATTAGGACTCATCTCATTTACTGGGTCAAGTAAACTAAGGACTCTTTCTTACACTTAACATTTCAGAAATAAATTCTGGTAAATGCTAAGGTAAACAATGAGCTGGATGGGGTATTAAATATTCCAGTATATCCACATTAAGGTAACATGCTCCATCCTCCATGGGTACACCAGTGGACAAACCCCTACCTCTACAACTGAACTTCCACCATAATACCTATCATTTTAACATAAACAGCCTTCTCAGGGAAAACTTATGTTTGGATCCTAAAATTACTTCAGCTTCAATAGAATAAAAAGATCTCATCACTTCCTTATTTATGAATTGATTTTTAGTGTTAAGTCAACATAGTAAAAGGAGCAGTCACAGCATACTGTTGTAGATGCTGGTGAGAAGACAAGGTCATAGACACATTCGAGACCTCCTTTACACGTAACATTACTATATGATTAAAAACTAGCCATTTTTGAAAGATCTTGTTTGATATAATAGAAATGGTTTCGAAGTGCAATGCTATAAAGACACAAAGAACAATATTGTAGACACTCAAAATTTAATCAATTCATAGACAAGGAATACCAGTACAGCTGTAAGGATTGTGTAACCAAAGCAGTGAAAATTTAAATTTTCATAAAGGATCATTCATCTACTGTAATACATATACAATAACAGCAGGAATCTCACTAGTCCTTTTCAGATGCAGGGTTGTGTGTGCCTAAAGAAGAGTATGGAAGTAGAGAGGGAAATGCTCAATGGAGGTTGTAGAGGATGGGGAACTCAAGATGGAGGAACCTAAGAGCTACATAAAAAATCCACGAAGATGATCTCATTACACAGGGAAAGGTATTAGTTGCAATGCATAGGTCCAGCTGAATACAGGATATAAAGAGGAAGTTAAAACATATCAAAGAGCTAGAAATGTCATATGTAACACAACAGAAATATATGTTTGTGCTGATACATGACTAAAATGAAACTTAACAGCAAAGAAGCTATATTTTTTCAAAATCAATATTATGCGAATAATTCATATAGTATATCGTACTGTAATCAATACCAGTGGGTTTATAACTTATGGTTCACTAAAAACCATTACCTATTCTCATTTTTCAAGTAAAAGTTACGTTCCCAGTGCACTATAATGGAAAAGACTCACATATTAAGAGTTAGTTAAGTTAATAGCATGCAAAAAACAAGAGAACAAAGGTGAACACCATTAAAGGAAGCCAATATGGAAATGGCAACAGGTAGTGATGAAGTGAGAAGATGGAATGAACACAGTTAAATCTCTGTTATCCGAAATGGTTGGGGAATCAGCTGTTTCAGATAATATTTCTGGTTACTTACATTTCTTTTTTTAAATATACTAAATAATTCAGAAAAAATTGTAATACACACATCCCTCACTTTGTACAGGGGTGTTCTGAGAAAACCTCACACAAAGAGAAATTGCATATGGTGAACCAATAAACATACAAAGAAAAATGGAATGTTTGCAGCAGCTTCAGGGTCAACACTGGCTCAGTTAAATTGTCTTCTTTATATAAACACTCAAAAATATTCAGAGCTTTTCATCAGAGTTGAAGATTACTAAAGTTGCTTTTCTTCTTCATCTAATGATCTACATATAATGAGAACATTTTCCCCAAAAGTGGATTTCTAACCCTTGTGGCTACCTTGGCAGACAATGGAGCAGAGTACCCACAGGACTTCGAATTTTCTCTGCATTCTCCTTTATGCTGCAGACTAGATTTACCCAGGTTGTCAGCATGCCCAATGCTGATGCTCCCTCACCATCATCAGTGTGTTGTATGATTTCTAGCTTCTTTCTGAAGGTCAGAGAGTTTCTCTTCCATGTAACCACTGGTTCTTGGGTATATGTTGCTGGAGGTTTGGATGCCACATCAACAAACACAAACACAGCAGGCTGCATGAAAATCGCATTAGCAGGTATACTCAAATCGCATAAGCAGCATAGATTTGCACACAATGGAGCTTCGAATCGCTCAAGCAGCATAGATTTGCACACAATGGAGCTAATTGTGAGGCTGCCCAGCTGGCGGGAATGTGGGGTACTTCACCCAGGACCCATGCTTACTCTACCCATTAGCTCTCACTGAAATTTTGGCGCACTTCTTACCTAGCTGATGCACCCTCACTAGCATCAGCATTTCATAAGATTTCTAACTTCATTTCAAGGTCAGAGAAATTTTCTTCCACTTAACTGCTGGTTTACATGTCATATTAACAAACACAAACACAGTGGGTTGAAGGAAAACCACATTAGCAGGTATACCCAAGTTGCACAAGTAACACAGATCTGCACACAGTGGTGGTAACTACAAGACTGACCTGCTGGTGGGAACTTGGCATGCTCCACCCATTCACCCATGCTTACGCCATCTGCCTACTCTCACTGAAGTTTTGCAAACTTTCTACTGGAGATTCCTGCATATTAGTGAATTTTGACCTTATAAAAAGAGGGACTGGTAGGAATAGGTTCTTAGCACAGTATCAGAAGTGCACATAGTGATCCTGCAAAGAGCAAGGACTGGGTATTTTACAATATTTTGCCTATTTGTAAATGTTTTACATTGAGGAAATATTAATGAATGTAAACTAATAAACACTACTTAATGCCTTGATCTTCTGTTGCTTTTTGATGTTTAAAATAGTCGCATAGTGGTGAACGTTGACTGCATAAAAGAGGGACTGGTAGAAGTAGATTCCTTGCAAAATAGCGAAATTGCTGTAAAGAAATTGCATATGGTGATCCCACATGAAATGAGGGTGGAGTATTTTACAATATTTTACTCGTTTGTAAATGTTTTACATATAGGAAATATTAATGTAAGTAAGGAAATAAACCCTACTAAATGCTTGATCTGCAGCTTGGTGATATTGTAAATTGTTGCAGAATAGCAAATTTTGACTGCCTTAAAAAGTGGTTGATAAAAGTAGATTCCTTGCTCGAAAGCGAAATTACATATAGTGATCCCACGTAAAGTGAGGATGGGTATTTTACAATATTTTACCCATTTGAAAATGCTTTACACAGAGGAAATATTACTATATGTACGGATATTAGTACTATTAAATGCTTTGATCTTCTGCTGCTCAGTGATGTTGTAAATAGTGGCTTAGTAGTGAATTTTGACCGGATAAAAAGATGGACTAGTAGAAATAGATTCCTCACATAATAGCGAAATCACATATAGTGATCCAGCATTAAGTGAGGATGGAGTATTTTGCAATATTTTGCCTATTTGTAAATGTTTTACTTACAGGAAATATTGATATATGTAAACAATGAAGCATTACTAAATGCCTCAATCTTCTGCTGTTTGATGATGTCATAAGAGTTGTCATGCTGATGTTGAAGTCCTTCATTAGTGTCACCTTCAACTTACTCTTAGGTAGCTTCTTACTCAACTCCATATTTTTATTAAGGTTACTAAAAAGAATATAACCCAAACCACAACAGGAATGCCAGTGGCATTAATCATGTCAAGGCAAAATAAAGTTCTGTATTTGACAAAGAATGCATGAGAATCTGACTGTAGCCTATATATGATTAAAATATAAAACAAAACATAGAAAACTAAAAGATTTTTTTGGGTTGTTTACATTACTTATGTTCCTCTAGCTTTACATTTTGACTTCTCTAAACATTTTGACTGTCT
>JAUUEG010053788.1:0-11286 GCA_032361445.1 Panulirus gracilis | reverse complement strand
GAAGGGTGTGTTAGTAACATCATCTGTGTGTTAATGAATGGTTGGCTGACAGGCCCAAATTGGGCAAGCTACCACTATCATGACTGAGTGGATAGCAAACTATGAGGAAGGCTTGTGCCTCCTTGTTGGTAGCACTGAAGGTTGAAAGTTCCTAACCCTGATTTTGTTAGTGAATAGTTCAGAATAGGAAGCAGTAAGAAATGAGAATTATGAGTGAATGTGAAACTTTGCTTAGCTTGAATTTTTATTTTTCTCTACAGGCCACAGTTCTTCCCTAATCCGCAAGATGGATCATTATACCGTTATACTTTGGGTCGCGGCCATGAGCCGCTTAAGAAACTGCCTTTCACCATTCCTCAACTTGTGGCTAACTCTCCGTGCCGTTCAAGTGATGGCATTTTTTATCTAGGTATGTCCTTAACAAAACATTTTTTTTTACCCAGATGGCACAAGCAACTGAAGCACTGGTGCACTGTCTGTGTCATCACTGCTGATTTGACAGATTATGTTATCACCCTGGCACCTGACTATCAGTGTGCTTAATTACATAAGCATTTTACACCTTTGGAGACTTGTAACATGATACTTAGTTAATGATATATAATGATTATATATTATATATACATTTTAATTACATAATATTCAGATGTATACATAATTTGCAGTTTTTTGTACAGTACTGTTTATTCTCTGCATAGTGTCCTGAACAATCTGTATGTTTATGCTTGCCCTCACCTTGCTCTAGAATCATCCACTCTAATTTTCTCTTTTATCACAGTCAAGATCACTTTCCTTTTATGATCAAAATCATGTTCATCATCCATTGAATCATTATCATTATCATTTGTGCCCTATAGACAATCACCAATTAACTGGGCTGAGCATGCATGGCAACAGGGCTGTTGCAAAAACTAGTGAGCACGCATGCATGGGATGAGCATGGTCGTACCTCTCCTCTTGTATTATATAGATAATTGACACAGCGAGATTTTTCCCAATGCTAATCATAGTTGATTGTGACATAGCAGCTGAGCATACTAAGAAAGTGTGCCTTCGAATGAAATATGGGCAGGAAGCAAAAAAAGGAGAGTAACACACAGCTTTTGGGACATTTGCCTCAGGCCCCCAATATTTATGGGCCTCAACACAAAATTCAACCATATTTATACAAACAAATGTTTAAAGTATTTCAAACCAGTGTTACTGAATCCTGCCTACTTGAGGTTACACTGTGAATGAAAAGTTGCCTTTGGTGAGGCAGCATCATTTAGAGTACAGTATTGTCATTGAACTTGTCACTCCAAAGGAGTATTTTCCAGCTACTGGATGTATTGCAGCCTTGAGATGTAGAAACCTTTTGGAAGGTCATGGGTAACACCAGGACTCTTTTTCATAGAAATTGGTCCTGGTGTAATCATGAAATTGGATATGTGTGACTGTCAAGGCTGAGAGACAGATGAAGTGACAGTACAAGTCTAGAGTCAAGAGTGGTATTTCCATTAGTAAATTGAAAGTTTTTTAGAAGGCTTTTCCTCAGTTTTAGTGTTAGTCTGCCTGCTTTGAATAGCGCACAATAATTACCCTTGTGATGACCATCCAGTGGTGAGTGCAGTACAGCAACCACATGTGGGCTTTGGCAGTGCATGTAAAACTGAGCAGCATGCTCAAGAAATATGAGTACCATTTCACTGAGCATCAGTCCATTTGCACATGCTGAAGTATAGAAGTTGTTAAAGTGTATTTGAAAATTTCTAGGAGACCACCAAATGTGGTGCCATATAGATTTAGCCAAAGGAAAGAAGCATCTTTTGGAAATGGAATAAATATTCATAATAGTGCTTTCGTGGGTCCTTGCGAATTATCAACAAAACTGAAATTGAAAGATGCTAAAAAAATAGTGAAAAGGGTAGTAAGGATTGATAGACTGAATGTTTTTTTCAGGAGAGCTGAAGAGGATGTCCTGATATTGTCTGGGCATATGGAGGAGATAAGTAAGGAAAAGATGACTAAGAGGGTATACAGTTTAGAAGTGGAGGGAACAAAGAAAACAGGGAACCAAGAAGGAGGTGGAAGAATGAAGTGAAATATGCCCTGAATGCTTAGGGCATGAATATGTAGGAACATGCAAAAGATGTCGAGATTAAATTGAAGCATTGTGGTGTATGTCAATGGGCTTAACCTGGTCATATGATGTGGTCAGGAGAAACCATAGAAAGGTCTGTGGGACCTAGTTGTGGATAGTGGGCACTGGTTTTGGTGCATCATACATGAGAGCTAGAGAGTGGATAAATAGGCCATTTTTTTGTCTGTTTCTGGCAGTACCTCCCTAATGTGGGACATGGGGAACTTGTATAAAATTGAATATGTTATATACTTTAGACTCATGGACATGAGACTTTATTCAGAATTTACTTGTCATTTAGATTTGTTTGAAGGTATAGTAAAAACTATGCAAAAGATGATAAGTATTGATTTCTGTTTCAGGTAAAAAGATTGACTCTTGGGTAGGTGTTGATTCCATCTCTGGTGAAAAGCAGCTTGTACTAGGAGTGGATGCGGTGGATCGTAAATGCCCAAAACCTTCACGTAATACCATCTACTTTGGCCGGACTCTATACAACATTATACTTTATGAGGCTTCAACTGGTAATAAGTGGAATATTAGTTTCTCAGAATATGCTACAAGTACTACAACTTCATCTGTTGAAAACTATGGTAGGTGTGAAAGATCTGATATATGTATTTGTTAAAGATTAATTTATTTTCTGCTTTCCAGCTTTTTTCATTGTATAAGAGTTACCGAAGTGTGAGGTTGGGGTAAGCATTTTATTTTTACTTGGGAGTTGGTGGAGGAGAGGGGTCTGATGCTGTTAAGGTGGGACTTTATTAGGAGAATTTTTATTTCATTGTGTACTTGTTGAATCTTTGTGCTTGCTAGATAGCTGTAATTTCTTGCAAGTGCACTATTTTGTGTGGTTTGCAACATTTTTATATTTCCTTTTAAGAGAACAGAAGACCAAGCAGGTGAGTTGTAGCTTAAAGTGGAGTGGATGAATTATTTGACATTTGTTAAGGAATCATTTTTTTGTCCAGATCTTAGAGTAGTTAGTTTGTGTGTTGCTTTTGTGTTGTAATTGGTGCGGGGAGTGAATGTCATGTGTGTGCTGAATGTTGGTGGTTTGTTCAGTGGGAGTGATTGTTCATTCAAGTTAACTGAAGGTTGTGAGCTGAATTCAGTTCTGTCTGGGGTTAAAAAGTGATTGAAGGCTTTTGGAGATGCAGATATGATCTTCTGAGTAAGCTCTCATAATAGTCAATTGATTATGTGCTCCATGTTGCTTCTATGATGTCAGGATATTGTGATGTGATTGTGGGGGTCATCTGCATATGAAAGGACCTTCATTTTATGGTTTGCTTGAGGTAATGGAAGGTCATGTAGGAAGAGATTGGAGATTGCATGGAATTGTGCCACAGGTGAAAAGTCATCTGTGGTGAGACTGTATCATTGGGAATACAGACTAATTCTACAACTCTTAACAGTCTTTCTCTAAACATTTTAAACACCTTATTCATCCATGAATGCATTCCTATATTTACTGTGCTTCCATCTAAACTTTCAGTCACCCTCCTTTCATGCTCCTCCTTGGATTCTTTCTGATTCATCTTCTCTCTTACCAACATTTTTACCTCACCATTCTTCCTTCCGCTATACCCCAAATTTTCCAGATCCTCAACCCTTCAAGAACTGCAAAATAGTCTGTCTCCAAAGAATCCTCTGACAACTCTAGTATCTAGCACAGCCTTTCTCAGCCTTTTATCCATTGCCATATAGTCATTCAAACCCTTTTCCTCTTATCTTCAATCCATCATTTCTCTCCTATGCATGCTTTTGAATCTTGTGCTGAAAAAGGGTGTTTTCAAGGGACAAACCCCTCTCAGTGCAGGCATTGACAAGATAACTTCCATTCTCATTTACTCTAGGCACCCCATGTACCAACTATTTTGCTAATGTTATCACATCCCACCTTTGCATTCACATCACCCATTATGACTACCTTTCTGTCCATCTCAAAACCATTTGTTTATACAGATGTGCATAACTTGGTGCAAGTATAGTGAACTCATGTGATTTCCCACAGATTTAGTCCACTATACTTCTACTGGTGAGGGCTCTATTCTTACTGTGGACCAACGGACAGGCTCTTTACTTTGGACTCTTGAGCTTGATTCACCACTTGTAGCCATGTACCTACTAGGTCCTGAAGGTGAGTTGTGATTATTAAAGATCTCTTTGAATCAAGAAAAAATTGTGTCCTTTAAAGTGCTCTTAGCTTATATGGTTGAGTGGACATGCAGTACCTACTGGTCTGGGTTCAAAAGGTTAAAAGCAATGGTGTGTATGTTTGCAGCCACTAGACACTGTGGTTATTATTTATTCATTTATATGTATATTGTTTCAGTGAGAGTTAAAGATTTGCTGTCCCTAAACTTTATGAATTTATAGGTGGAGGAACTTTGTGACTGAGCTATTCAAGATGTCCATTGTATCACCTTCATAGATTCTTTGGATTCTGTTATTTACACTACCTTAGTTATCACTGGTGACAGTGCTTAAAGAATACAACCCACATATATTCAGGGTTTCATAGAAGGCATCTAAGAAGGATAGGTTCCACGGGACTAGGAATCCTCCCTTCTTGTATTTTCCCTTTCTAAAAGTAGGTGTAGAAGGGGAAGCAAAGCAAGAAATTTTTCTTTGAAGGATCAGTTCCTGATGCAAACTCACTGAAGTGTGAAAGATGAACATAAAAGAAAGAGTAGGCCAGGTATGCTATGAGGTGGGGTGTCCTCTGGAAGGGAAGTTTATGACACTGGTATTTTAGTTCTGTTTTATGTACGAATCAGAATCTGTCTGTTGATCTATTATAATTAATTTATTTAGGAATCAGAATCTGTATGTTGATTTAATATGATTATTTTATCTAGGAATCAGAATCTGTTTGTTGATCAAGTCAGCATCTTCCCCAACACCTTTGCACATGTGGTGTGTCATTGCCACTTTTCTGATAAGTGTGCTATGTATTGTATTTCCATTTCTGACTTTGTCTGTATATGTTTTGAATATACAATCTTGGTCTTGGAAAGGCCAGACAGTTATCTTTCAGATGATAGTAAATATGTTATCTTTGTTGCATAGGGTGAATAGATACAACCAAACTACTTTCCTAGAGGAAAAATATCACTTGTAACAGCACTAACAAAAGTATCACTGAACACAAGGACAGTGGACAGAAGTTGCATCCCTCCACTCTTAGTACCATGGGGTAATTGAGGTGGTATATCATGTTACCTGACTTATAAGGCTGTACTGAAGTCTGCAGCTAAACATATGATATCACCATTAGCGAGTAATAGGATTTGTTCCACAAATGAAACCTGCGTTCCCTATTGTAAGAGCACCCTTCAAGAACCCATCTCCTGGGCTTTATTATTAATCTGACAGGCCCTGTTTAGGATAGACTTCTACAGTTTTTCTTTTTGAGGCGACCGGTTGCTTCTTTACTACAGGCTAAGTGGGAGCCTTCAAAAGTCATAGAACTTTTGCGCTGCAATAGTTTTTCTGGTAATTTGGCTCATCAATGTCTTATCCAGAAACCTTTTTCTTATAGTCTTGAAATATAGGAAGAGTGTTAATGAATTACACACTATGTCCAGACACTGGAGTCTTCTCTTTGATGATAATCTCTTGTGGATTAAGATAAACCCAGACCCCAGATTTTTTGCCAAGAATGAAACTATATGATTTAGAAATGGTCCAGTTCTCATTCATCTTTGGAAGACTTCATGAACTGAGCATCATGCCATACGCCCATATAGATCTTTTAGATATTTTGGACTTCATCAGAGGTTATCGAGGGACCATTTATTTGTGCACCCTGAAACCTTGAAACCCCTTTCATTGAAGAATATCTCTACTTGGATTAAGGAACGTTTTCTTTGCTTAATTTGGACTTTATAATTGAGAACAATGATGTATGGAAGGTAGCATCTGTTTTAGCCATCCTCAGAAACTTTTTGTTGGAGGAAATCAAGAAAAGAGGTCTTTGGCTTTCATTTACTGCCATTGTTAGTTGGTACCTTAATTTAGATGTGGAATTACTCTGTGTGGCTCTGGGGATCTCTCCTTTAGGAGAGATGGATTCCAATATGCCTCAGAATCACCATTAAAGGAATCTTTTCATGCTATTGGGTTTCGTCTTTTTTACTAAAAGTTTCACTCTACATAGACCCTCCTTTTTCACATGGGTTTGCTCTCATGCTTGTGGGATAGACCACTGAGGATAGAAATATAGATTTTAGAATTTTAAAAACTTCTCCTTGAGGTTATATCCCTTGAGCATTTTTTGTTGTTTTCATGCCTTGCCTTTTTTTTCTTTTGAAATCCTTTTACTTTACTATAAGTACTTTTGTGTTGTCACCTGTGATCTGCAAATTTTGGGCTGTCTAGTGGCCAGATGTGGGTGAATTGATGACACTTATCTCACTGGAATTCTGTTTTTAGTGAAGGATGGGCCTTAATGAATGAGCTGTTGCTTCTGTGGTTGAATTGATAATCAAGGATGGAGAAGGCAGGCCCTTCCTTAATAGAAATACCTTGAGTTGGGAGGTCCTAACTCTTACTTTTCACTATCCTAGTAATATAACCTACAGCATTTCTTATGGCCATGGCACACTGCCTCAGAGAGAAAAGGGTGTTCTAATTTTCTTACCATATTTTTTAATTTCACTTGAGAACGTTGTTAATGGATAACTTTAGAATGTTTTGAGTAGAAGTTGCAGTGATGTTACTCAGAATGAGAGATGAAATTTGACTTTTTTATTAGAAATGATTGGTGACTAATCTTAGTCATTAACTATCACCGAGGTAGTTTTCCATGTTGTATTAGATGTGAGATGAAGTTAACAAATGTTAAAAAGTTTGCAGAGAAATGAATTGAGACATGATGTGCTTAGTACTGAAAGAGAGTCCTGTGGAGAATAGTGACTTTTGCATGTGAGTGTCTTTAGTTATTGAAACAGGGTTATTGATATGAGAAAAGGAAGAGGGACAGGGCTAGGTAGAGCATAAATGGAATTTTTTTATATCATCCATATACTGCCATATGGATATTTAGTTGGACAGAAGGAAGGGCATCCATGATATGCTATACAACATCAAAATCTTCAAAATATTCAGGATGTAAAACAAAGAAACGATTCATCATTGTTGTTAAGCAGAATTACTGTTTGGTGAGGAGAGGGAGGAGATCTTTAGGAAAGTTGCCCCTGCATTATTTGATACAGGTACAGAAAATAGGAATCTGTCAGTTATAGTGGTAAGTTTTGGAAAAGAAATTTATATTATCCATTTACTACCATATGGATATTTAGTTGGGCAGAGGGGAGGGCATCCAAAATATAGGAGGAAGAAAAAAAGGAAGAGAATTATGAAGAGGAATGTCTTATGTCATACTACATTAAAATCTTGAAAATATTCAGGATGTAAAACAAAGAAATGATTCATCATTGTTGGTAAGCAGAATCACTGCTTGGTGAGGAGAGGGAGGAGACCTTCAGGAAAATTGCCCCTGCACTATTTGATACAGGTACAGAAAATAGGAATCTGTTAGTAATAGTGGTAAGTTTTGGAAAATTATGTCATACTACTTAAAGGGCTGCTTAGTAAGCATAGGTAAGAAAGGAATTAGGTGTACTGTTCATATTTTATGACAATACTGTCAGAGAGAGAAGTGTGTAGCTTAAGGAAGGTGTGAGGTAGACAGGTGAGAAAGGGTAGTAAGTAGTGGGATAAGGAATTTAAGGTGCTAGTGAAAGGGAAAAGAGTATTATGGACGTTATATATATGTAGGGAAGGAGTGTTAGTAATTGGGAGGTGTACAAGAAAAAGTGGCAGGAGGTCAAGAGGAATCTGCAGGGGTGAGTGAGTATCAGCAAACTTTAGGGACAATAAGAAAATGTTTTGGATGGAAGTTAAGAATGTGAGAAGAATGAGAGAGCAAATCAGAAAATCAGCAAAGGGGCAAACAGGGAAGTTGTAACATGCAGAAATGAGGTGAAGAGATTAAGTGATTATTTTGAGGGGTAATCAAATGTCTTTGATGAAAGGATGCAGATGTGGTATGTCTTAGATGTGGATGTATGTAAAATGAGTCATGGAAAGTGGCTTGATGAGAAGGGAAGAGATGGTGAAAACCTTACATATGATGGAGTGTGCAAAGTGGCTAGAGTGGATGGTATTGTCAACTTGTTTTTATTGAAGATGGGGATGATTATGTTGTTAATAGGTTAGTTATAATTATCAAAGTATGTTTGGCTCATGGTAAGATGCCTGAGGATTGACAGACTGCCTGTAAAGGTAAGGGGGAGAAAAGTGAGTGTTCAAAGTACAGAGGTGTAAGTTTGTTGAGTGTGCTGTATCTGATGAGTTGTATGCGAGTGTGGTTATTGAGAGGGTGGTGGCATGCACAGAGTTTTAGACCGGGAAGGAACAGTGTGGAGGATGCATGGATCAGGTGTTGTCTCTGAAGAATGTGTATGAGACACACTTAGAGAGACAGGACTTGTATTTGGATCTAAAGAGAGCATATGATGTGGTTGATAGAAATGCTCTGTGAAAGATGTTGTGAATATAATGTGTGAATGGAAAGCTGCTAGAAGCTGTGAAAAGCTTTTATGAAAAAGGCAAGGCATTTATGAGAGTTAAAAGAGAAGAGGATTGGTGGTTCCATTTGATATCACCATGGCTGTTTAGTTTTTTATGAATTGTGTGGTAAGGGAGGTTAAGGAAGGGTCTTGGGAAGAGGAGCAAGTATGCTGTCTGATGGGAATAGATGGGCCTTGGAGGTGCATCATTTGTTTGCTGATAATGACACTGGTAGCAGGTTTGAGTGAGAAACTACAGAAGCTGGTTTCTGAGTTTAGGAGAGTGTTTAGCAGTGAAGACAGACAGGTTACTTGGAGTGTGAGTTTAATGGTGAATACTTGGAGGGAAGTAAGTGTTAGAAATACCTTGAATTGGATTGAGCTGTAAATGGAACCATGGGAGCTGAAGTGAGCCATAGGGAGGGTGTGGGTGCATAAATCCTGGGTGCATTGAGGAATTTATGAAAAGAGAGATCATTCTCTACCAGGGCAAAGATGGGTATGTTTGATATTATAATGGTCTTGTTGGTGCCATACAGATGCAGAGCATGGGTCTTACACAGAAATGTAAATAATAGAGTGGATGAGTTGGAAATGAATGTTTGAAGACGCTGTGTGTTGTGAGGAGGGGTGCTCCGAAATTGTAGGATAAGAGAGAAAGTTGGTAGTGAGAAGAGTATGTGTGAGAAAACTGAAGAGAGTGTGCTGGAAAAGTTTGGATATATGGAGAGATGATTTAGGAGAGGATGACTAAGAGAGCCTACATGGCAGAAGCGGAGAGAATTAAGAAAAGGGGGGACCTAGGAGTCAGAAGGATGGAGTTAGAAATGCTTTGAAAGTTTGAGGCTTGGACATTTAAAAGGATGTGGGATGTGCAGGGATAGAGAGAATTGGAGCATAGTTGTGTACTGGATAGGACATGCTGTCAGTGGGCTGAACCAGGACATATGATGCAGTCAGGGGAAACCACGGAATAGTCAGTGGGGTTGGTTGTAGATATGGGGCTCGGGCTCTGATTTAGGTTCATTATATATAACAGCTGGAGATTGGATATGGCAAACACTTATGAAGAAAAATACTAACAAAAGCCTCCATACTTGTATATGATTTTATATGTTATTACTATCACTTTTCTTTTCCGTACACCCAGTTTGCATGTATGTTTATTTGATACAAGTTTTTAAAAATGGGATATGATTAAACGAGCAAAATTGCCATAGGAATGTCTCTGTACACAATAATGTACGAATATATTTATTCTACTTTATGTACATTGATATGTCTTTGCAGGTGGGCTATTGACAGTCCCCATGACGACTGTAGCACCCCAGACTCTTACCCATTTTACTGAAGAGTTTATGCACCTCACACATCAATCTGCAGATGGTTCTGATGGCCTTCTCATTAAAAAACTAAGGTATGATACATAGTTTATGTGACTGAAAAATCAGGAACTTCACATTAACTTAAAATTTTAGAGTGCACAAAAAATTGAGGTTAGACCCTTAATATTGTTCATGGTGCCTAGTAAAGAAATATTGTTCATGATGCCCTGTAAAGAATTGTCTCCAAACTTTTCAAGTACAGCTGTTGTAACTGAATGTTTTCTCCAGTCATGTGTTTCCATTAGTGCCACATAACTGCTTTGCGTATTGGCAATATCATAACCAGAGGGAAGATGCTGCTATTGTGATTGACACAGAATTGGGAAAAGTTTTCAAATTTCAGTATCTCAAGGAGATACTCTAATTTTCTAGAGTATCCAAGGCTCAGCCTGCCTGTATTCAAAGGAAAAGGTGTTAAGGATATTTTAGATATCTGGGAGTGGACTTGGCAGCAAATGGTACCATGGAAGTGAGTCATAGGATGGGGGAAGAGATGAAGGTTCTGGGAGCAATGAAGAATATGTGGAAAGAAAGAATGTTATCTCAGAGAGCAAAAATGAGTATGTTTGAAAGAATAGTAGTTTCAAAAATATTACATGGTTGCAAGGTCTGGGCTGTAGAAAGGGTTGTGCAGAGGAGGGTGGATGTGTTGGAAATTTAGTGTTTAGGACAAAATATGGTGTGAGGTGGTTTGATTGAGTAGGTAGTGAAAGGGTAAAAGAGATATGTGGTAATTAAAAACGTGTGGTTGATAGAGCAGAAGAGGATGTGTTGAAATGGTTTTTACATATGGAGAGAATGAGTAAGGAAATGTTGACAAAGAGGATACATGTGTTAGAGGTGGAAGGAACAAGGAGAAATGGGAGACCAAATCGGAGGTGGACGGATGGAGTGAAGAAGATTTTGAGCAAGTGGGGCCTGAACATTCAGGAGGATGAGAGGCTTGCAATGAATTAAGTGAATTGGAATGATGTGGTATACTGGGGTCAGCCTGCTGTCAATGGACTGAAGCAGGACATGTGAAATGTCTGGGGTAAACCATGGAAAGGCCCTCGGGGTCTGGATGTGGGTAGGGAGCTGTGGTTTTGGTGCATTACACATGACAGGTAGAGACTGAGTGTTTTCCTGGCACTACCTCACGGAAGCTGGGGGTGATGATGCTGTTTCCTGTAGGGCGGGGTAGCACCGGTAATGGATG
>JAUUEG010053677.1:732-11574 GCA_032361445.1 Panulirus gracilis | reverse complement strand
CACCATTCCTCTACCTGTATCATCTCCATCACTGTCATCACCATTCCTCTACCTGTATCACCTCCATCACTGTCATCACCATCCATCTACCTGTATCATCGCCATCATCACCACCATCATCACTGCCTCCATCACCCTCCTCCTCCCCATCATCATTCTCGGTGTGGGTGATTCTCTTTCCTCGTTAACTGCACTAAACTTCCTCGAGCAAGATTGTAATATGCTTGTGTCTGAGGCCACGTCACGGGCGAAACGGAGTCAACCATGATGGAATTAGATTCTCTAGATTACTTCCCATACTGGGTTCAGAAGGTACAATGTGATCGACGAACTGGTAAAAAGATTGTGAATCTATGGATGCTACTGACTGTAACTTGAGTCGCCTTAAAACATTCACTCATACAAAATTCGAACAAAATGTTTTGGACACGAGACGAAGTGAACTCCGGCTCCCATAAAGCATCTGACAGGGTCTGGCAGCGGGGTCTTGTCTCTAAGCTCCCCTTTTTTTGGCTTCCCTCCTTCACTTCGCTCCTTCATATCTAACTTCCTCTCAGGCCGATCTATCTACGAGTTTGTTGATGGATCAGCCTCCCTCCATTTTATCAACCAGCAGCGGTGTCCCTCAAGGTTCTGTCCTTTCCCCTACACTTTTTCTTCTTTTCATCAACAATTTCCCTGTCTTCCAAAAATAACCAAATGCACTTATATGCTGATGACTTAAAGCAACATTCCTCCACATTCTTCAATTCAGCTCCTCTTTTTCTTGCCCATTCTGCATCTATCTTGACACACCTTCCTCAGTATCTCAGACTTGAACAGTATATTTCAGTAGGTTAGGCAAAATCTTGAAAAGTTCATTGCCTCTGAGACCCAGTTTCTACCCATCTCTCCTTCAAAAATTCCTCACAACTTTCCTCTCTCCTGTGATGGATCTGTGATTCCATATCTTGACTCAATAAACTTTCTTGATATTACTGTAATTTCCACTTTATCTTGGAAACTCCATATTATGGAAAAAGCCAAGTCTGCCTTCAAGAAACTAAGAGTCCTATTTTGATGTCAAAAATTTCTTTTCTTCCGGACAGTTGCTTCATTTACACAAAGGACTGATCTGTTCTTATATGGAGTACTGCTGTCATATCTGGGATGGTTCTAGCTCTGCATCCTTACTTGACAGAGCTGTGTCAAAATCAGTCTGAAGTGTAAACTCTTCCAGGTTAACTTCCAAACTTGACACATTTGTCCTATGCTGCAATGTTGGTTCACTTTCCCTCATCTATGGGGAGTACTTTCATTTTTACTATCTAGAGCTGGCTGCTTGTGTGCCCCAACCACAGGCTAGACCATGTGATATTTGGCAAGCTGCTGCATCATGTGATTACTGTGTGGTCCTTGGCAATTCAAGGGTGGGCCGTTTTGATAAGCATTTCTTTCCCCCCTACACTTCAAATCTTTGTGACTGTCTACCCTCACGTCTTACCCAATAGCTATGACCTGACACATTTTAAAAGATAGGATTTTTATTTTCCACAAAATTTGTAAGTACTTTCCTTTGTCTCTTCTTTCTCCCTTTCATTAACCTCTCCATATTTCAATTAAGGCCTTGATGTGGACCTTTGTCCATGACTAGAGCCTTCAATGTAAAAAAAAAAGAAAGAAAAAAGTACAAAAAAATTACTATCAGTATTTTGTGCATCTTTAGATCAAGTGACATCCACAAGATCTAAAGGAAACTTAACAGTTTGTTTAAATTATCCTACTCCATTACCCAAAGCACAAAGAAAAACAAATCAACAATCAATAAAAGACACAGAAACAAGAATATTGGTGAGGCATGGGAACTTTAAGAGAAGATGCCACTTACAACAGGAAATACAAGTCTTTAGGGAAGCGATCATATACATATCTTAGAAGCACTTTGCATGTAGAATTCCAGTAACAAAAGTGAAGGCTTGTTCAAGGATATGTCCTAATCTTCTCATCCAAGGTGATTTGAAGTTTTACATATAAATGTTGTAGAATACAAAAAAATATATATTACTGGTTTATCATACTGAAGCTTTTACATCAAAGGAAGATTAAAGAGCCATTTCAAAGCAATGGAAGCAGGCCAAGGAAATCTACAGAATGGTTATAAACGACTAGATAACTTCAGCTACAATGTTCTAGGAAAGGAAGAGTTGATACTGGCTTGAGACATTAATCCGCTTTATATAATTCCAGCTGATAATTTTGTCCCCATAAGTATTCCTTTTACGGCATAAATTCAGGCATATTGCAGCAAAGTATCCACATAACTGTTTCAGGACTTACAAGAATAGACAATCTACATAATCTAGGATAAACATGAACCCCTGAGTGGCAGCATTTTTTCCCTTTTAGGAGCAGTGTCATCCTGATTATCAAAAATTATCATAAAGCAGGACTTAGAGGAGACATGTAAATATTCTTTGGAAAAGAAATTATTCATTATAATCAAATCTGGAATAGATGAATAAAATGCTTACATCCTTATGACATATATATATATACTTGTGTGAAAAGAACAAAGTCTTCCACATCACAGTCACATTGAATAATTTTCAGCTGTTCATACCAAGGACAAGTTTGGGGAGATCAAAATTTCCACTGACATGCCTGTTCTCACAAAAGCAGGATATTTTTTCACATGATTAACAATTCTTTGTATAGTATGCGCATCTGAAATATCTCTAGCCTTCAACACTTGGTTCAGTAAATATTATATCTTTTTCCCAGTTCACCTCATCTCCCCATACATTTATCTAGTAAAATTCTGTACCACTAGCTTTTCATCCATGTTTTACATGACCATACTATCTTGGCAAACTTCCTTTCATTTGGCTTTATAGTGTCTTTCCCAAACTATACCTCTCTTATATCTTCATTCTTTACACAATTTCTAGACTCATATGAAACAAAAAAGACCATCCATTTTCACTAATGTAATTTTTCAACTCCCCAGATCTAGGAAACCTAAGGTTCTCACATCTATACTCACAAGTTGAAATACAAACTCTTATTATGATGGCTTCAGGCACATTCTGCACTGAACATTTCCCATTCATAAAGGGCCTCAGAGCACCTCCAGTTATTTCAAGCTTCTGATTTCTCACTGCCATCTTTATCAGGAAATAAACTATCTGGTCATCAGTTCTTAAAACTGTAAACCTAAGTAGTGCCATCCACTGAATGCCCTTGTTAGGTTTAAGGTGCTGTTCAAGTGGACATTACCTATCTTTGGAGCAACTATAGGTAGAGAGACTACAAGTGGCAATGGATGCAAATTCTGCCATAACGATGACTCCCAACAGTCATCATAATCTAATACTGTGGCTACATACTATCTCCCTTGTTAAGTTAAATGATAAGAATGTCACATAAGTATGAACAAATGGTCTATGCCATCCATGACAAAGTACATAAAAATCTATCTTTATGTAATCATTATCTCCATCCCCAGTTCCAAGGGGCTTATCAAGCACACTGAGCTTCTGAAAATACCTCATACACATTCTTAACCCATGCCAAGCATACTAAAGTGAAACATGGACTTTGAAACTAATATAAGTGCTTCTTACCTTCTCACATGCACACTAAGCTGATTCAGCATGTGAAATCATTGTCAAAATTCACGCATAAAAAACTTCTAATGCATCTAATTCCCGATCATTCCTGTAGCACCTTCATCTGAAATATGTCAAAATTTGCACCTAAAAAAAAACCTAATGTATCCAATTCCCAATCATTCATGTAGCACCTTTATCTGAAATATCCCCAAGCCTAATCAGTTCACATCTTCAACATGGCCATATCATCCTAAATGTGTCATCCAAACACTTTCTTAATGATTTTTTAACACTACATATCCTTCTCATAGCTACAGTGTTTATTCTATCTAATTTTCTAATTTCAACTTCACTACGTACGACATCCACATCTACTGATTTATCTAATCTATCCAGACCATCAGACACTTGGGTGTCTTTCTAACCTATCCCGTCCTATAGACACTTGGGTTTCACATCGCTGGGACAAATACTGTTCACTCGCCCAGGGTTCTCACAAGCCCTAGTCTTAGATTTTCTCATTCACAAGAGCTTTTAGAACATGTCTGGTGTTTCTCCTTTGCATGACACGACTAACAACTTCAGCTTTCCCTCTACCATCCGAATCAAACTTTTCTCCCCAAAACCTTAAACTCACCCAAAAATTTCAGATCTACACCGTGCAAACTGACCTTTTCCGTCCCTTTCAAAACTCACCTCAGTGACTTTCACGTTCAGCTTCCTCTTCGTATATACATAAACAAACCAGACTATCATTCTTTCCAGTTCTTCCTCAGTTATAGCTAACAACTCAGCATCTTTGTGTATAGCAGCTGTAGTACTTTCCAATCTGTTTGTCCGTGAGTAAATGCTCCACCATAATGAAACCACCTTGCTCTCATCTCACGCAATGTTCTAATCTATCCTCACGTTGACATCACACGATCTTGATGCATACCAGCATCTATACCACACTTATACTGCCAGTTCTACATCCACTCCTTCCGTTAAAAGAAAAAAAATATCTTAACTGCATTTAAGGTCTTCCAAGCACTTCCTATAGAGTTGAAACCTGGAAGTCCTTTCCTATGAATCTTATCAAATACGTGTCTGTAAAATGCTGGAAGCTCCTTCTTTTTCTTTAGAATTTCCTCTGCTACTCGCATGTAAGCAAAAATCTGGTCTACTCCCCCTACTCTTCCTCTATCCCCACATTGTTCCTCACCAGTGAGGGATCTACAGATCTTTTCTACACAGTCAGTCATTATCCATCCATACACCTTCCCCACTACGTGAAGGAAACCTATTTCTCTCTCATTCTAATACTCGGCCTTCCCTCGCACAGTGGAACAAGTACTGCCTTCGTGCAGTAATTTGGCCTCTGATCACTTTCTTCATACTTCCATGCATGCATTCCAGATCAACAGTTTTACTTCCACTCTCTACCATATCCTTCACCATTCCATCTATACACCAGCATTTCTACTCTTTAAGGGATTTCTTGCATTAATGATGTCCCTGTAGATAAAGCCTTAGTCTCCATCATAGCTAGTTCCCTTTTCCTGTTACCTACCTTCCTGCTGTGCCAGACGACGCGTCTCCTTCACCACCACATTCATTCACATTTCCAATATACTCTCTCCATCTTACACAAATTGCTGCATTTGTTACCAGCACACTCCCAGGCTTACCTAACACAATCCCACCCTTTTAAACATACCTTCCTTCCTTAATTTACCTCCTTACAGAAGAGCTTGATACTTTCCATTCTAATGGACCCTCCATCTATACCTATCACATCTAGTGTACTCCACTGTAACTGTACCTCCCCTGCCTACTTTCCATACCAGTACCCAAGGTCTTTCGCGTACCACATTGTAGCTGTACTTACCTTTCTGCCCAGTCACACCATCACCCAGGGCATCCTGTATACCGCAGTGTAGCAGTACTTCCATTGTCTACCTGTCAAACTTGTGTCTCATGTCTCTACCTGTCTTTGCTTCAGATGCTAACAACAAAGTGGAAACTGATATGAATAAAGCTTGTACCTCTTTTCAAAATATCCCAAATTCAATGGAAAAAAGTATTTTCCACTGCAATTAAACGACAGCGATACAGTGATAGGGAAACTTATACTTCCAGAATTCATTTGAATGACGGTACTTTTAATGAACTTTCCTGTATTATTGGAAGAAGTAAGATATGGATGATCCGAGAAACTATTCCATCCGACATAACTTTTGATCTAAAATAACGACGCAGAGCTGAAACCAGTCCAGCAGTGAGAGCAGTACACCATACAAGGACGGGTCAGTCATTTGTATCAGTGGAGCAATTGTTCGGGAGAAAAGAAGTTTCGACATCTTAACAGGACTCCCCGTTTTATAAAGGATGACTTTGGTATTTTCGTCATGTGAGGTTTCCAAAGACAGTGTGGATGCTACAGTAATACCAAGAGAGTCTCACATTAAGGTAAAAGTTTGCTCACGACTGAAGTATGTTAAGCTTACTGCTGTGGTGATGGACGGTGGAGATGCGAGGATGACAAATGGATATCAACTTGAAATACCAAATGATTTCTATTGGAACCTTCCCAAGGAAGATGATAACACTCTCAACACATGAATTCGTGGTGGTGTGAGTTTACCATTACCCTCGGTGTTTATCATGAACCGCATATCTTGATTACTATTGTTCATATGGTAAAGTTTTGTCACTCCAAAAGTTTGTCAATATAGAGGGATCGTTTTCTCTGGCCGCTCCATCCCCGCTAAGCTGCTTGAGGAAAATTTGCGTTTTTTGTGTAAAAGTCATTTTCCAAGAGCACCTGAGCCCCAGCCCGAGTGTGTGTGTGTGTCGGTGCGACACACGGTAGGACGACCCTTGAACACGGCGGGACGACCCTTGAGCACGGCGGGACGACCCTTGAGCACGGCGGGACGACCATTGAGCACGGCGGAGGGACCCTTGAACTCGGCGGGACGACCCTTGAGCACGGCGGGACGATCCTTGAGCACGGCGGGACGACCATTGAGCACGGCGGAGAGACCCTTGAGCACGGCGGGACGACCAATTGAGCACGACGGGAGGATCCTTAAATGCAAGACAAGACGACTCCTGAAAATGATATACGACCCTTTTGTATGACAGTGTGACCTTTCTCCTGACCCTTAAGGGTTAAATGAAAGGCCGGCCCATTACAATCAATGGTTGTGACGTCATGTTCCCGAAGTTAAGAGGAACGTCAACTCCGTGAGTGAGTGGGTCTCTTGGGGGATGACGTGCTGGACTGTTGACTAGAACGTCTGACAGTCATTTTCAGGGACGTTAACTGATGAAACGATTAACAGACTAATGACATGATTAACACACTGATGACATGATTATACACTGATGACATGATTAACAGACTGATGTAACTATCATCGTGCGTGCACAGCCTCACTTAATTCCTGGGGGAAAAAGTCTTATCTCATTTGAGAATGAGTTAGTCATGACGTTTCCGTGGCTCCATCCGCAATAGGTCAGATGACTTCGTTCTATTACATTGAAAAATCTAGTTCTGAAAATGATATGCAGTGAGCAACACCTCAGAACATGGACATATGATTCAGATGTTCCACATTTCTACCATATTCCTTTCGGTCAGTGACCTAAAATTAGAGATGAGCTTAACCGTTACAGTTCAGTGAAATATATCAATACGTCCTTGAAACTTAGAAATATTTTGTAGACAATTGTTATGACTCAAATAGAACTGTGCTATGTTGACTGCTTGGCTAATTGTCTCTGGGCCGTAGACCTATCAACTGCCAGGGTCATTAAAGACGTCAACGTCAAGCCACATTTACCACACGAAAAATCTTTAACACCGTCTTCAGGTTACTTTTGATTACTAATAATTTTCTTGTAAAGCTGGGGATCACGTCGCTCTTGAGTCTTTGCTGGCGTTTCATTAAATGTGAAGTCTGATATACGTTCCATATCCTATTCTTATCTTTTTATGTTGAACGTTCCAATCACGGACCAAAGTCTACATCAAGGCCAGGCCTTTATTGAAACATAAAGAGATTAATGTAAGGGAAAAAAGAGACGAGGAAAGCGTTTACGAATTTCGGAGAGGAAAAACATATCTTTTAAAAAGCTTCAGGTCATAGTTGTTGGAAAAGACATGAGAAGGTAGAGAGTTCAGCTTTGAGGTGTAGAGAAAGAAACAGTTATCAAAACGGCTCATCCTTGAGTTGCTGATGGCCACACAACAATCATGTAACGTAGCAGCTTGCCGAGTATTGCCTGGTCTAGCTAGTGGTGGGGCACAGAAGTATCCAGCTCTCAGAAGCAAAAACCAAATTTATACCTACAGAAGAAGGAAAGTGGAGACAGCGACAAAGTATAATAAATATAGATGAGTAACCCAATATTGCAGCGCAGGGCAAAAGGGTCAAGTTTTAAAGTTAGCCTGGGAGTGCTGATAAGTTAGACTGCTTTCTGTTCAACTCTATCAAGTAAGGATGCAGAGCTAGAACCATCCCAAATATGACAGCAGTACTCCATACAAGGACTGATCAATCCTTTGTATAAAGGAGCAACTGTTCAGTAGGAAAATGTCGACATCCAGACAGGACTCCTAGTTTCTTAGAGGCAGACTGAGTTATATCAGTAATATGGAGTTTCTAAGAAAGGGTAGATGTTACAGTAATACCAAGCATGTTCACTGAGTCAAGAGGTGGGATTACAGAATCGTCAAAGGACTGAGGAAAGTTGTGAGGAATTTTTAACAAAGAAATGGGCAGACACAGGGTCTTGGACGCATTAAACTTAAAGCATATGTCGTCTACCCCACTGGGATATCCTGTTCAAGTTTGAGTTTATTAAGGAAGGTGTATCAAGACAAAATGGAGATGGAATGAGAAGAAAAGAAAAAGTTTTGAAAGATGTAGAGGCATGCAGTGTTGAGTCGTAAGAATGTGAATGCATTTGCTTATTTATAGGAGAAATGTTAACGTTGATAAAAAGGAGAAAAGCGTAGGAGACAGGATAGAACCCTAAGGGACACCGCAGTTGATGAAGAAAGAGGCAGAGGCTGATTCATCAACAACCACCCAGAGTGATAGGCTGGAGAGGAAGCTAGATATGAGGGAGCAAAATAAGGGAAGGAAGCCAAAAGAAGGAAGCTTCGAGATGAGACCTCGATGCCACACTCTGTCAATAACTCTGGAAGACAGGATAAAGTATTACTAGAGGCTCTCACCTTACGAAAGCCGTACCAGTGATCAGAAAGAAGACTTTGATATTCAAGATGTCTGAGGATGTGGGAGTTGAGAGGGGAATCAAAGACTTTAAAAACAGTAGTTGTCAAAGCAGCAGGACGATAGTTTAAGAGGTTAGAACGGTCAACCTTCTCAGGGTTAGGGGGCACCAACGCTTGCTGCCAAGAAGAAGGAAAAACTTTGGTTTTTAAACAGAACGTAAAAGACGAGCAAGAACAGGTTTAAGTTTGGAGGCACACTCAGTATACGGGTATGGATGCCATCAGCACTATAATCCTTCATGTACACAGAGAGAAGCGCTCTTCGAACAACTCGGAAAAAGATTACGGGAAGAGGCGTAGGATTAGTAAGAGGTTGAAGGAATGTTAGTGATCCCAGGTAGAGTTAATGGAGAATCGAGAACTAATGACAGTTGTTTGTCTACGTTAGGAAAAACTATAATACTGTCAGAACGGAAGAATGAAGGAAAGGAAGAGCGACAAAATTTGTTAATGATGCCCTTAGCTGTAGACCAGAAAGACCTATCTGTGGATGACGAGAAGAGGTTATCGTACTTCCTGTGATTAAAGAAGCGCTTTGCCTCACAGATAACAAACTGGCAGTGATTGCGGGCAGTGATAAAAGCTGAATGAGAGTCGAAGAAAGGAGAGTTTTCCAAGCCTTATATGCCTGATCCCTTTCTTGAATGGCCTCAGAACAGGAACTGTTTTTCGAAACTTGGATAAGAGGAAGTGGTCGTCAAGGAGGAAGAGGGGATAAATGCTTCCATTACCGCAACAATAACCTCTGTCTTGCGTTTGGCAGAGGCAGAAACATCAAGATATTAGAGACAGTAATTTACCCAGGGAAAGTCAGAAAAGAATTTTCATAAGTTATTCTAGTCAGTTTTGATGAGGTGCCAATAATGATGTTCAGAAGGGACTGCTGGACGGAGAGGTGCCGTTAAAATACACATTTTGAAAGTGTGGTCAGATGGACTAACTGGGATCGAGAATGTGCATCTATAGCGCAAAGGATTAGAGGTGAAAATCAGATCTAGAACATTAGGAGAGTTGTCACAGTGGTCAGGAATATGGTTACATGGATTATAATTTGCGCTACATCATGAGAATGGAGAAAGTGAGGGCTTCAATCTCCCCATCATCTGTATGGAAGAAGTTCAGTCATTCCCTATGATGAACGGAGAGGATTTTGGCTTGCGGGTGAGATGTCACGGCTTCAGGGTGGGAGTTTCGGTAGTCGAAGAAAGTTATGAAATTGAAAAGTTAGGGGATCAGTAGGCAAAACACAGAACAGTGGTATTTGCGAAACAGACCTTGAAACAAATAACATCAAAGTGTGTGCAACAGGTGTGTTGGTCTGAATAAGCACAAACACCATCTTTCAACCGGAATCGTGAGTGGTGGCTATAGTTAGATATGAAAAAGGGACTAGTGAGAACATCATTAGGTAACTGTGTCTCAGAGAGAAGTAAGTGCTAGACATGGTGTTTAACAGAGGAGAGATTACTAGACAGACCGTAAAAGTTGGTATAGTGAATAGAAAAAGAGACAGGTCTATTAGAGGGGAAAGAACATGGGAGGAGCTGGTTCCACTACTGTCTGAGCCCTCCCTCCTATTGGCAGTAGAGGTTCTTAGCAGTCCATGATGCCAGGAACTAGGGCCACATGTTTAATGGACTCTATGATGATTACAACTAGAAACGATTTTGCAGACAAAAGATAGCAAGAAAGTCCATATGAGAAAATTAAGCGATATTTGAGCAGGTATTTTGCGCCTATAAGAAGATGGCAGGACTAACCCGGTAGTCCCACTGTGATAGGGCAAAAAGTAAGATGGTTCCGGGCACCATTTTAACGCTCCTCAGTCGGGACGGTAGCACCACCCTGGGCGGCTGCTTCAACAGCCAACTACCTAAGAGATTGCTCCAAAGGCAGGGGACAGGCCGGGTTGTTCCTCGAGTTAACTGGGGTATTAGAAAGCCCAATACATCACCACCCAAG
>JAUUEG010053458.1:0-11580 GCA_032361445.1 Panulirus gracilis | reverse complement strand
CACACATATACATACATGTATGTATCAAAATACACATACTCACACATAGACTTATATATGTATATATACACATGTATGTATTCATGCTTGCCTTCATCCATTCCTAGTGATTCCCCAACCAACAGGAAACAGCATCACTACCCCTTGCTTCAGCGAGGTAGCTCCAGGAAAACAGACAAAATAGGCCACATTCGTTCACACTCAGTTTCTCACTCTCATGTGTAATGCACCGAAACCACAGCTCCCTGTCACATCCAGGTCCCATATACCTTTCCATGGTTTATCCCAGACATTTCACATGCCCTGGTTCAGTCCATTGACAGCACGTCGACCCTGGTATACCTCATCATTCCAATTCACTCTTCCTTGCATGCCTCTCACCTTCCTGTATGTACAGGTTCCAGTCGCTCAAAATCTTTTTCACTCCAGCCTTCCACCTTCAGTTTGGTCTCCTGCTTCTCCTTGTTCCCTCCATGTCTGACATATGTGTCCTCTTTGTCAATCTTTTCTCACTCATTCTTTCCATATGTCCAAATAATTTCAACACACCCTTTTCTGCTCTCTCAACTACACTCTTTTTATTTCCACACATCCATCTTACTCTTTCATTACTTACTTGATCAAACTACCTCACACCACGTATTCTACTCAAACATTGTATTTACAACACATCCACCCTCCTCCGTACAACCCTATCTATAGTCCATGCCTTGTAACCATATAATATTGTTAGGACTACTATTCCTTCAGACATACCCATTTTTGCTCTCCAACATAATGTTCTCTCCTTCCACACATGCATTCTTCATTGCTCCCATAACCTTCACCCCCTCCCCAACCCTGTGACTCACTTCCATTTCCATGGTTCCATTCACTGCTCCCAGATATCTAAAACACTTCACATCCTCCAATTTTTCTCCATTCAAACTTACATCCCAATTTACTTGTCTCTCAGCCTTACTGAACCTAATAACCTTGTTTTTATTCACATTTACACTCAACTTTCTCCATTCACACATTTATCCAGACTCAGTCTTCAACTTCTACAATTTCTCACTTGAATCAGCCACTAGAGCTGTATCATCAGCGAACATCAACTGACTCACTTCCCAGGCTCTCTCATCCCCAACAGACTGCATGCTCACCCTTTTCTCCAAAACTCTTGCATTTATATCTCTAACTACCCCATCCATAAACAAACTAAAGAATCATGGGGACACCACATACCCCCTGCTGCAAACCAACGTTTACTGGGAAGCAATCACTCTCCTCTTTTCCTACTCGTTCCTACACCGTACATCCTTGGTAAGAATTTTTCATTCCTTCCTGCAACTTACCTCCCACACCCTATACTCTTAAGACCCTCCATAACGTATCTCTATCAATCCTATTGTATGCCTTCTCCAGATCCATAAATTCTACATGCAAATCCATCTGTTTTTCTAAGTATTTCTCTCACACATTCTTCAAAGCAAATGCTTGATCTGCACATCGTATACCACTTCTGAAACCACACTGCTTCTCCCCAATCTGATGCTCTGTACATGCCCTCACCCTCTCAGTCAATACTCTCCTGTATAATTTCTCAGGAATACTCAAGAAACTTGTACCTCTGTAGTGTGAACACTCGCCTTTATCCCTTTATCCTCTTTACCTTTGTACAGTGGCACTATGCATGCACTCTGCGAATGCTCAGGCACTTCACCATGATCAATACATACATTGAATATCCTTACCAACCAATCAACAACACAGTTATACCCTCTCTTTATAAATTCTGCTGCAGTACCATTCAATCCTGCTGCCTTGCTGGATTTCATCTTCCGCTTTCACTACCTCTTCTCTCTTAACCAAACCATTCTCCCTGACCTTCTCATGTCGCACTCCACCCCGACCAAAACACCCTACATCTACCACACTGTCATCAAACACATGCAACAAACCTTCAAAATACTCACTTCATCTCCTCACTTCATCACTACCTGTTATTACTTCCCCATTTGCCCCATTCACTTATGTTCCCATTTGTTCTTTTGTCTTACGCAGTTTATTTACCCCCATCTGAAACATCTTTTTACTCTCTCTAAAGTTTAATGATACTATCTCACCCCAACTCTTTTTTGCCCACTTTTTCAAACCTTGTGCCTTCCTCTTGACATTATACCCCTTTCTTTTATACATCTCCCAGTTATCTGCACTCCTTCCTTGCAAGTATCGTCCAAACACCTTTCTTATCTCTTTCACTAGCAACTTCTTCATCCCACCATTCACTACCCTTTCTAATCTGCCCACCTCCCACCTTTCTCATGCTACATGTATCTTTTGCACATGCCATCACTGCTTCCTTGAATACATCCCATTCTTACCCACACATGTCACATCATTTGCTCTAACCTTTTGCCATTCTATGCTCAATCTCTCCTTTTACTTCCTCACACAAGTCTCATTTCCAAGCTCCCTTATTCTCACCATGCTCTTCTCCCCAACATTCTTTCTCTGTTTTTGAAAACCTCTACTAATCTTCACCTTTGCGTCCACAAGATAGTGATCAGACATCTCTCCAGCTGCCCCTCTCAGCACATTAACATCCAAAAGTCTCTTTTACTTGCCTATCAATTAACACGTAATCCAGTAATGCCTGACCATCTCTCCTACTCACATACGTACAGCTTATGTATATCTCTCTTTTTAAACCAGGTATTCCCAATCACCAGTCACTTTTTCAGCACACATATCCACAAGCTTTTCACCATTTCCATTCAGAACACTGAATACCCCATGCACACCAATTATAACCTCAACTGCCACATTACTCACCTTCACATTTAAATCACTAATCACTATAACCCGGTCTCGTGCATCAAAGCTGGTGACATACTCACTCAGCTGCTCCCAGAACACTTGCCTCTCATGATCTTTCTTCTCATGACCAGGTGCATAAGCTCTATAAGCTCTCTCTATCCAGTTTCAGTTTTACCCACATCAATCTAGAATTTACTTTCTTACACTTTATCACATATTCTGACAACTCCTGCTTCAGGAGTATTCCTTCTCCTTCCTTAGCTCTTGTCCTCTCACTAACCCCTGACTTTACTCCCAAGACTTTCCCAAACCACTCTTCCCCTTTACCCTTGAGCTTCATTTCACTCAGCCAGAACATCCAGGTTTCTTTCCTCAAACATACTACCTATCTCTACTTTCTTCTCACCTTGGTTACATCCACACTCATTCAGATACCCCAATCTGAGCCTTCAAGGAGGATAAGCACTCACTGCTTGACCACTCCTTTGGTTCCCCCTTTTAGAAATTGAAATACAAGGAGGGGAGGGTTTCCAGCCCCTCGCTCCCACCCCTTTAGTCGCCTTCTGTTATTATTATTATTATTATTAATACTATTGTTATTGTTAATGTTATTTTATTATTTGTTATTATTGTTAGTATATTCATTAGTCATTATTTTTTTCTTCCAGTACTACTTGGTTTCTTGCATCGTTGTGTGGGTTCTCCAGGGGTACCAGCACATAATTCACCTAGTACTGACTCTTTTACCCCTATCTGTCCAACTCCTGCACCACCAGATGAAAGTTCTTGGGCCGAAAAACCTGTGAATCCCTCACCACCAATTCTTTCATCAAGAGGACCAGAGCAGGTAAGAACAAGGTTGAATGATTTAACAGGTTGTTCGGTAGATGGACCATTTTCAGGTCATGATTTTACACTGTACTGCTTATATCCATCTACTGTTTGGTATGTCACAGATTCTGTTGCATTCACATTAAGTGAACTTAAAGGTGATAATATGATTTGAAATTAATGTTAAAGTAGTTTTCAGACTAGTGAGTTATATTTTCATTACCATGGTGTTATGATACTCAAGTTTTACATATCTTAGGACACATAAAGCTTATCTTCAGCTGTATGTTTTCAGTGAATTGGTATGTTGGTACGTTTCACTGAATATCACTCAGGATCTCAAGTTTTATCTTTAGCTTCTAAAAATATGGCTTGAATTACTTTTTTCTATCTTTATCCTATAAGGCGACACCACACTGTCCTCTTGAATTCTTTAAAAACTATTGTGGATTAGGGTAAAATTAAAGATGAGATTGATAAGATAGTTATGAGAGGATATTGGTGAGTTTTGATATTAAGCAAGGTGAGTAGTCCCTTTTTTTCCTCCATCTTCATTGTTATAAATTCCTAAGGTTGAAAGTGAGGTTTAGGATGATCTTAATGTAATATTATGTATGTAAGGTTTAGATTCAGGTTTTGCATTCGTTTGAAGGTTTGGTTAGCTGGAAATGCTTCTATGTATCTTGGTTCTGAGGGGCACTGCCATCTTGTCTTTTGGGGTACCAATGGGAATGGTTGTGGTTGAAATTAAGGGTGTGATTCTTCATAAGATTGTGGGTGAAGTTATGGATGAGTTTAGTTGTTATCTTATAGTGAGAGATACTATGAACTTATTTTACTACTACTCCTTTGTAGTATCTTTTAAGGTTAAAAGTGAGGATGATGTAATATGTATAAGATTGTTATATTACGATGAGGGTGAGGTTAAGGTTAATGAGTATGAGTTTTAGGGTTCGGTTAGGATGAAGATTGGCCTGCATTGTTTTTCTGTCATTGCCCTGTAGGGTGCTGTTATCCTTTCCTTTAGGGTTCCTTAAGAAATTGTTGCCATTGAGGGTGAATATGATACTAGGTAAATGGGAGAACTGTGGCTTTTGTTATGGGTCAGTTTCGATGTAATATGAGGGTGAGAAGGAGTCTGAACTTGTCACTCAACACCTCTTGGTGATAGCATGCTGAAGTTCAGAGGAATGTTCAAGATATGATTTACTTGAGTTCACATGAGAAAGACAGACACCAGCCGGCCTAATTGTCCTATGACTGGATTGTGTGGTAAGAAAAAAGAATTTTATCTTGACAAGAAAATGTAATTCCGCTTAGCACTTTTTTAAGCTATCACCTACTCCCCGCTGCTGCACATTAGCCTTATAGTGTGCCTGTTACTGCTGTTATTTATACAGTTTATTTCTAGCATTTTTTCAAAGTATCCCTGGACTTATAAAATATTTGTCTAAACAACTTTTGAAGGTATTTGTAATCATAGCATTCACTATGTCTGATGGTAACTTATCCCACTGCTCAGCACACTTACAGGAAAAGAAGCTTTATCCCATGTCCGTACTACATTTTTTAGCTTTGAGTTTTATTCCATTTGTCCTGGTAACCATATTTTCTTGTATTTCAAAAAGATGTTCATGATTTACTTTATCAAACTTGATTAGAAATTTGAACACTTGGATTAAGTTCCCATGAAGTCGACATTTTTTAAGGGAGAAGAGATCCAATTGCTTTAACCTCTTTTTGTATGCCAGAATTTTAAAGGTTGGGATCATTTTTGTCACGTGTCTATACTTATTCTAATTTTTCCTCATCTCTTTTATTGTTTGGGGACCAAAACTGGACTGCAATGTATGGTCTTACTAGAGAATTATAAAGGGTGGGAATTGTTTCTGGAAACGTAACAATTTTATCGTAATATTTTTTCATCATTTTACTTAACATTGACGTAATTCTAATTGGGTGGTAGTTGAAGGGACACTTTTTGTCTTGATTTTTATAAATAGGATTAACATTTGCTAGTTTCCAGTTGGTTGACACCTGACCATACGATAAAGATTTGTAGAATATTTTTGTTATGGGGTATATCAGCTGTCTCCTGACCTCTGTTAAAAATCTTGGAGCTGGAGCTAAGTTATCTGTGCCATTGGATTTGTTAGGATTTAATTGGTCCAAGTATTTAAGTACTTCAGAGCTCTTTATTTCTCTACCCTTCAACTCTTCATCATCAGATCTTTGAAACATTTTCATTGATTGCAGTATTTGAGATGTTTCTCCAATTGTGAATACGGAGTTAAAGGAATGATTTAGTATGGTTGCCATTTCCTTGTCGTCAGTAGTTGACGTGTCCTATTCGTTTCATAATGGTCCAGTTACTTCTTTTACTGTCTCCTTTGTCTTATATATTTCAAGAATTCTTAACTTTGAAAGAAATTCTTTATTCTTCCTCTTGTTTACTCATTCTTATAACCTACTTTTTATTAATTCCTGGTGATATTCATTGGTTCCCATTGATTTAAATTTCTTATATATATAGTTTTCTTTTTTGGCAAATTAGTCCTATCATACTATTCATCCATGATGGCTATGAAATATTTCAATTTGTCTTTGTGATTTAAGTAATATGTTTATTTTCAATCTCGAGTAGTGTGTTTTTAGAAATATTCCACATTTCCTGTACTGTTTGAATGTCGAGAAGTTTTGTCCAATTTGTACTGTGAATTTTGTTTCTAATGTGTTCATAATTTACTCATCTTTAATCTGGGATTATGAGTATGTTGTCATTTATTTCATATTCTAACTCTGTCTTTAATCAAACTGAGATTGCTGTTTGACAAATTCTCGCCTGCTTCGCAAGAGTTGATTAAGTTTGTTGGTTTTTTATTAACTGTTCAATAAAAGTGTCTTCAATTAGTTCCCTCACGGTCACCTGTTAACATGTTCCAGTTTATGTTTAGACTATTGAAGTCTCCTACTATAACCTCTTTCATGTTTACTATAGTTTTGATTTCATTGTATAGTACCTTGTCGTCTTCTTTTTGCTTAGGAGGTTCTTTAAGTAACACCAAGATGTAGTTTACTTTTGAACTTGTCGTTAATGTCAATATAAAGAGATGTCATAAGTGTCTGTGTCACCTTTGCTCATCTTAATGATTAAGCACTCAGAATGTTATCATCGTAGAACAAAACTCCACTGACTACCCCTGTTAAGGCGATCTTTCATAAATAGTTTGTATCTTGGTACTGCTGACTTGGCAATTAAGTGTTTATTCACAGAGTGTAAGTATGTTTCTGAGATTGCAATAGTGTTTGGTTTTTCAGTAACTGCATAGGATATAAGTTCATTACCTTTCGTAATGATGCTCCGTACATTAGTGTATATTAAACTTATTTTCCTCAGAGTTGATTTCTGGGCTGATTTTTTCTTTTTTTTACTGTCAGTATGCATGTTTGTATTATCAGTGTTAATGTCTGCGAGTACAGCAGCAGGAGAGAAACAGTTCTCCATATATTTTGGGTTTGCTTCCTTTATCTGACCCTCCCCACAGTGTACCCTGCCAGCCTTGTTCACAAAAGTTACCTGAGAGTTGGCCTGTAGCTGTACTAACCTGCTACTTATACCACCCGAGTTGTCCCCAACTGACCCTACTTGACCTTTCTTTGCTAATTCCTCTGCCTGTGAGGTTACCACTACTCCGTGAGAATCCCTACATGCAAAGTCCCATCCATCCTCTACCGCTACCTTTATGGTGTTCGAACTAGATGCCTTGTCCCTCAGATCCCTTTCACACTCGGATTCCCCCAGCACTGACTCGCCTCCCACAGCTACCCCCCTCACCCTCCCTGAGCTCTTTCTTAGAGGCAGAATTTGCCATTTTTCTAATATGGAGTTTCCAAGACAGTGTGGATATTACAGTAATATCAAGTCTGTTCATTGAGTCAAGAGGTGGAATAGAAGGTTGTGAGGAATTTTCAATAGAGAAACTGGCTGAAACTGGGTCTTGAAGGTTTTAAACTTAACCAGATATTTTCTTCCCCAATGAGATGTCCTGTCGAAGTCTGAATTTATTAAGGAAGTTGTGGCTATATAAGATGTGAGAGAAGAATTGAAGGATGTAGAAGAATTCAGTGTTGAGTTGTCATTGTATGAGTGCATTTGATTATTTGTAGAAAAAAGGGAATCATTCATTGAAATGAGAAAAAGTGTAGGAGGCAGGACAGATCCTTGAGTCTCACCACTGTTGATGGAGAAAAGGGGAGAGACTGATCCATCAACAACCACAGAGATAGATTGTCAGGAGAGGAAGCTGAGTATGCGGAAGCAAAGTGAAGGAGGGAAACCAAAAGAGGGAAACTTAGAGATGACACTCCAATGGCTTACCCTGTCAGAAGCTTTAGATATATCATGGGCAACTACTTCCCCCAAATCTTTCAGGGATGCCAACCAGACATTGGTAAGATAGGAAGGATTACCACTAGTGTATCTTCCCTTATGGAAGCCCTACTGGTGATCAGAGAGAAGAATGCGAGATTCAGGATATCTGGGGATATGGGAGTTGAGGATTCAAAAGCTTTAGAATTAGTTGATGCTAAAGCAACTGGATGATAGTTGGAGGGATTAGAATAGTCACCCTTCCAACAGATGGGATATACCAACACTTGGTTTCAAGAAAAAGGAAATGTTCTGGCTTTTAAAAAATGGAACAGATGAGCAAGCACAGGTGCAAGTTTGGAGGCATACTCTTTCAATACATGAGGATGGATGCCATTAGGTCTATGAGCCTTGCTTGTTTCCGGAGCACGAAGTGGTTTTTGAACAGGTTCGAAAGAGATTACAGGCAGGGCATAGGGTTAGTAAGAGGAGCCTCAGGGGGTGAAGGAATGTAAGAGTCATCCAAGGTAGGGTTAGAGGAAAAATGATAACCAAAGGGAGTTGCTTTGTATGATCTTTGTGTTACTTCACTGATGCAAGAAACAGTTATCATTATTGATATTGTTTTTTCATACTTGATCACCATTTCCCATGCCAGTGAGGTGGCTCCAGGAAGAGATGAAAAAAGGCTACATTCACTCGCTTCCATTCTCTAGGTGTCATATGTAATGCACCAAAGCCATAGCTCCCTCTTTGTAACTAGGCCCCACAGGCCTTTCTGTAGTTTACCCTAGCTGCTTCACATGCCCTGGTTTAGTCCATTCACAACACATCTGCCCCTGTATACTACATCATTCAAATTCACTCTATCCTGTGTACACTTTTACCCTCCTGCATGTTCAGGTCCCAGTCATTCAAAATCTTTTTCCCTCTATCCTTCCATCTCCACTTTGGTCTACCTCTTCTCTCTGTTCCTTCCACTTCTGACACATATACCCTCTTTCTCATCCTTTCCTCACTCATTCTCTTCATATGTCCTAACCTTTTCAGCACATCCTCTTCAGCTCTCTCAACCACACACTTTTTATTATCCCTCTTATCTCCTACCCTTTCATTTCTTACTTGATCAAACCACTTCACACCACATATTGCCCTCAAACATTTCATTTTTAACACATCCACATTCTGTGCATCCTCATCTATACCTTCAAACATAAATATTTTTGCCCTTCCAAACAAAGACCTCTCTTTCCACACTTTTTTCAGTGTTATCAAACCCTGTACCCCCTTGCCCACCCTGTGACTCGCTTCCACTTCTATGTTTCCATTTGCTGCCATGTCCAATCCCAAGTATCTAAAACACTTCACTTCCAGTTTTTCTCCATGCAAAATCACACTTCATCTAACCCTTCTATCAACCCTTCTTAACCTAATTTAACCTTGCTTTTATTCACGTTTTCTCCCAACTCCCTTCTTTTACACTCTTCCAAACTCAGTCACCAACTTTTGCAGTTTCTTACTCAAATTTGCCACAAGTGCTGTATAATTAGTGAACAACTGACCCACTTCCCAAGTCCCCTCATCTTTAACAGACTGCATGCTTTTCCCTCTATCCAAGAACTCTCCCATTTACCACCCACACCACTCCATCTATAAACAAATTAAACTTCTATGGTTACATAACACATTCCTGCCACAGACCAGCCTTCATTTGGAACCACACACTCCCCTCTCTTCCCGCTTGTCTATAAAAACTTCTCTCTGTTTCTAAGAGCTTTCCACCTGCACCATATACCTTTAAGACCTTTCACAAGGCTACTCTATCAGCCCTATCATATGCTTTCTCCAGATCCATAAATGCCACATACAGATCTTTCTGTTTCTATAGGTATTTTTCACATATTCTTTAAAGCAAATCCTGATCCACGCATCCTCTACCACTTTTGAAACTATGCTGTTCTTCCCCAACCTGATGCTCTGTAGATATCTTCACCCTCTCAATCACTACTCTTCCATACTTCTTACCAGGTGCACTCAACAAGTAAATTGGGATGTAAGTTTGAATGGAGAAAAATTGGAGGAAGTGAAGTGTTTTAGATATCTGGGAGTGGACTTAACAGTGAATGGAACCATGGAAGCAGAAGTGAGTCACAGAGTGGGGGAGGGGTCAATGGTTCTGGGAGTGATAAAGAATGTGTGGAAGGAGATAACGCTATCTCAGAGAGCAAAAATGGGTATGTTTGAAGGAATAGTAGTTCCAACAATATTATATGGTTTTGAGGCATGGGCTATAGATGGGGTAGTACGGAGGAGGATGGATGTTTTGGAAATGAAATGTGTGAGGACAGTATGTGGTGTGAGATGGTTTGATTGACTAAGTAATGAAAGAGTGAGAGAGATGAGTGGAAATAAAAAGAGTGTGGTTGAGAGAGCAGAAGAGGGTGTGTTGAAATGGTTGGGACATATGGAGGGAATGAATGAGGAAAGATTGACAAAGAGGATATGAGTCAGAGATGGAAGGAACAAGAAGCAGGAGACCAAATTGGAGATGGAAGGACGAAGTGAAAAAGATTATGAGCAGTTGGGGCCTGAACATACAGGAGGGTGAGAGGGGTCCAAGGAATAGAGTAAATTAGAACGATGGGTGGACATGGTGTCAATGGACTGAACCAGTCCATGTAAAACTTATGGGGTAAACCATGGAAAGTTTTGTGGGGCCTGGATGTGGATAGGGAGCTGTGGTTTCAGTGCATTGCACATGACAGCTTGAGACTGAGTGTGAATGAATGTGGCCTATTTTGTCCGATTTGCTGGCACTACCTTGCTGAAGCAGGGGGTAGCGATGCTGTTTCCTGGGGAGCGGGGCAGTGAATGAAGGCAAGCAAGTATGAATATGTACATGTGTATATCTGTATATGAATGTATATGTGGTATGTATATGTGTGTGTATGGGCATTTATGTATATATATGTGGATATGAGTGGATAGGCCATTCTTTGTCTGTTTCCTGGTGCTACCTTGCTGATGCAGGAAATAGTGATCAAGTATCATAAATATAGAATAGATAAGTATGAAACAAATATTTCTCCCCTATCCCTGGGGATTGGGGAGAAAGAGTACTTCCCACGCATTCCCCACGTGTTGTAGAAGGCAACTAAAGGGGACGGGGGCTAGAAACCCTCCCCTCCTTGTATTTTAACTTTCTAAAAGGGTGAACAGAAGAAGGAATCATGCGGGGAGTGCTCATCTTCCTTGAAGGCTCAGGTTGGGGTGTCTAAAGGTGTGTGGATGTAACCAAGACGAGAAAAAAGGAGAAATAGGTAGTATGTTTGAGGAAAGGAACCTGGATGTTTTGGCTCTCGAGTGAATTGAAGCTCAAGGGTAAAGGGGAAGAGTGGTTTGGGAATGTCTTGGGAGTAAAGTCAGGGTTTGGTTAGAGGACAAGAGCAAAGGAAGGAGTACCACTACTCTTGAAGCAGGAGTTGTAGGAATATGTGATAGAGTGTAAAAAAGTAAACTCTAGATTGATATGGGTAAAACTGAAAGTGGATGGAGAGAGATGGGTGATTATTGGTGCA
>JAUUEG010053348.1:1215-11586 GCA_032361445.1 Panulirus gracilis | reverse complement strand
CAGTAAATGAACACAGTAAAGGAAAAAATGAATGGTAGGTCAACTTATACAATATAACTGGTGTGTAGTGAACCTGTTGACAGAGAATCACCGGTAGTGTAGTCTTCCACCTTCTCCTCTGGTGCATGATCTTACATTTCAGCAGAGAATGCATCAGACTTTTTGTCTGTGATGTCCAGGTCTTAACAAGTTACCATTCATTCCAAGCCATATATTTCATAACCAGATTTTCTTGAATTTAGTAACTGAAAATACCTAATGTAAACCCAGGGCTGAGGATGCTGTAGGAGTCCTCTCTAGGCAGGAGCAGAAATTTACCATCCAAATGCACTGACCTAGAGATTCATGGACTACAGCCGCCATTACTTGTGCACAAATTATGAAAATTGACTGTGACTTTTCAAAAAAGAGGCATAATAGAGGTAACTGAAAAAAAAATTTATTTGAGTTTGACAAATTACCATGACTCCATTAGAGGTTTTGCTATTGTCGTCTTTATTTTTCTATAGAATTGTTCTGGTATCTGGTGCTTGAAGTTGGTCAAGTGCTTGAAACATGGCCCTTTCTGATGTGATATCTGTAAGGTCATACACAATATAGTGATTATTTCATCATCTGTATTTTATTTTCTCTTTGATGAAAACTACTGGTTAGTTTTTTAGCATTTGACAAATTTATGTATAACCTGTTCATCTCCCACTTTTAAAGGTATTATTACTGTTTTGTTTTTCATTGACTTCTTACTTCCTGTGCTAGGAGTCCCTTCTGTCTGTCCCTTAAGTGGGACTGTAGGTCATAAAGTGTAGTGATGTGTGTGTCTCTGTGGGGAGAGTGTAGGGCAATTGAGCTACAGGTGTTCTGTGTCTTGGTAGTTGCATTGTGGGCATGAAGAGTATTAGGATGTGCTGAATAGGTGTTTTTAGTAATGTAGAGGGTGGTGATGGTCAGAGCATTGACAAGAAAGTCCGACTCATACTTGCCTAGGGAGTATGCTTGTAGATGGGTGTGGTGATGTTTAAGACTAAGTTAGGAATGTGGTTGTATAGTGCTTGTTGGCTTATTTTAGTGTATATGTTTTCTGTCTGTTATGTTAGGGACCTGTGAGTACAGGTCTCTGAATTGTGAGGCAGGGGTGAGCTTTTTATTTCCAATTAGGGATTGTTGGTTAGTTGTGGAGTTGTTTGGGTTGGAGGGATTTAGTGCTTTCACAAATAATTGACTGCCAAGCATGTTGAGGTGGGATTGTACTAGGAGGATCTTTTTGTTTCATTTTGTGTGTTGAGTGTTTGTTGTTGGAAGGAAGTCAGTAGTTGTTCTGAGTACCCAGTTTTGTGTGGTTTGCAGCTTTGTTGTATTTGCTTATGAAGGGGTTCTTTCCTTTATTTGTATATGCAGATGGAACTTTTGGAATTTGTGTTTTTTTTTTTGCTTTTATTACTTTCTCATTTATTTTCTGTTTTCTATGTGTCTCCATTATTTACCAGTCAGCAGTTCTCAGATGTTCTTTTAGTCCTATCTTATCTCAGTGCATACCTTATTTTTTCTGCTGATATCTGTTCTTCCATTGCTTCTTTGTCTCAGTATCCTTATATGCGTATTATTTTGCCTTTTATACAGCACTGATTTTGTAATTATTTGTTTTATATACTAGAGGAAAATGCTGTATTTGTCTTTGCATCACTGCTATTGAGAACTCCTTACTTTGCTGTCAGAGTATTGGCTTTGTTCCACTGTATTTTATCTGAGCTGAAATTTAGATGAGTTGTATTCATTATGTCTTACCTTGCTTTATTTTGCTTTCTTCATTTATTTCTCCATTAAGAGTTTGTAAACAAGTCTCTGGTATTGTGATCCAGGATGCTAGTTTTGTGAACCTTTGGGTGTCTGTGATGAGTGCTGTCATTTGAAAGAATTAAGTACTGTTAATGTTGTTTCTTGTAGGTTTGTGTGTTGTCTGTATTAGGTTGAATGTATTACATATTGTCATTAGCTTATTTAACTTTTCTTTCATCTGCTTGTATATTTGCATGTGTGAAGTGGTCCCCTCATTTCCCACTTATCAAAACTGAAGTTAAGTGACCAAATTATTATCAACTCAGGATTGCCTATATGCCTAGACCCTGCTTGACTTTGGAGGTGCATTCCTGGAAAATGCAAGTGGAATCACCAGATGTGAATCCCAGTTTGCCTTAGAATTCAGTGTGATAATGATGGGTTATATTCCCGGGGAAGAATTCTCAACTAAATTTTCTATTAAGAATATCAGTAAGATATGAAGGAAAATGAAGAGCAGTACAGCTTTATAATTAATCTAGGTTTTAGAATGAATACAACTTAAGGGTATTATTTTAGGTGAAAATATATTATCCTGAGAACAGGCATATGATGTTGATTCTGACCTTCAATCCAAACACAGCATTTACTCCATGTTCTCCATAGTTTCTCCTCTAGTATGAGTGATCTTTAAAAAAGTTGCACTTAAAAAGTCTCTTTCGAGGCATACTGCCTCACTCATAACTATAGGGGGATTGAGAGGGCAATAGTCTTTTCAGTAGTTAGTGAGGTCCAAATTAACTCAGGAGCTCATCCATCTTGGTCCTTATTGGCCTTTATGCCATTACATTAATTGTATTTATGGCAAGTGTGCCTTCTCTTATTGTCACATTTTTTGTGAATTAATTTCTGTAGCTGATTTCCTTTAGACTCTCTGTTGGAATAAACTGCTACACCAGCTTGTTTAGTTTTATCTCATGTCTGTTGTGAAGTTTGATAGCCATCCATGTATGCACGTGAATATTCACTGAGGCAACTGTTAGCAGCAACTCTTGCCACTGACAGCTGTTTTTGGGTGTGCCATCACTGGCAGCAGGTCAGGTGTGTGTGCTCAGGGTGCTACTTCCTTATCTTAAAGCTACACTTGCCTTGTCCTTTGGTTTAATTTTTTACTACTTTTTCCTTGTTTATGGCTGTCTTTGAGGTGTTATCAGTCTTACTGTCTTGATAATCCTCATAAGTCATGTTTTCTGCAGCTTCATGATCACTATCCATATCATATTCTGTGTCAGAGATTGGAGTTTTGAGAGCTTTACCTTTAAGTATATTTTGTTTACATATCTCACATGTGGAGACTAGCACTGATTTTACATCATATTTGTTAAATCTTAAGCAGTCCTGCATTCCTACACATTTAACTGCAGGTCATTAATTGTGATCTACTACATTATACCAGTTTGGAAAGTATTCAGATGTGGCCAAACTATTTTCAACCATCTGGATTAGTAAATCTCACAGCTTTCCCTTATTCTTTTGATACTCAGTTGGGTATGCTTGCTCTGCAGTCTGTATAGGTAGTTGCTCTTTCATTTTTAGAATCCTACTAATGGTACTAATGAATTCTGTAATTTCAGAATGTAGCATTTAATTTAATTAACTTTAAAACCTCATTTTCCTTTGCTCTGTTTGCTAGTCATTCACTTTGTTACTATTTATTTGAGGTGATGTATGGGTATTTTTCCCAAAGTTTTCATGGTACAGTCTTGATTTATTCTCTTTATTATCTGGGCTTCCTCGTTTATTTATTATAATTTCTACATCGGCTTGTGAATTCTTCCAAATGGCGTTTACACTTGACTGTGGTATTGACTAGGATTCACATCTCTTACAACATATCTTATCCCATATTCTTATGAAAATTTAAGCCTGTTGCTTTAATATAATCAGTGGTCTTTCATTCAAGTATGTGTTTCTAGGTGCATCAGATAGATAGATGGAATCAAAAGTTAGATTAAGGATAGAGATATTTCAAGTAATACTGTAGGAATGATGGGGATTGGATTCTTGGGAAAAAATTTTGTATAAAGGTAGTGTGAATGAAGATAATGATCTGATATGCAACGTAAGTAAGAAGCACTACTATGAAAAAAGGGATTATATGTATGAAAATTCATGCCTCTTTTTTTTAGCACACTAGTATGGTTTATTGATGTATAGAGTGATTTGAGAGGCTTTTTATCCTCTCATGAAATTGTGAAGGGAGTTCATAATAGAAATATAACTGGTACATCTTTATGTTGATTATTAGTTTTTGAGATATATGAGACTGAAGCTCCTTAAGTTAAAGCAGTATGATTTCTTATTACATTTCTCACTGACTTTGCCACTTCTTTAGGTTCCCTGATGGTCGGTATAATGTAAACCCAAGAGTTCCTCCAATTGGTCCTAATGGCAACCTCGGTTTTATGGAGTTCACTGTAACACTCAAGAGACAAGAAACAGGCTTTGGTTTCAGAATAGTGGGAGGCACTGAGGAGGGATCTCAGGTAAAGTAATTATGTTTCTTTTATAGTTCCTTGTATTGCAGAGTATTGATTTTGTTCCTCCATTCGTAGTAAGATTGTGGAATGTTTCCTTCTGTTACTGAATATTTGCAGAATTGAACTGAAATGCAAGGAAAAGACTAGCTGTTGTGTAATTTTTAGTGTTTGTTCGGAAGGAAGATTTTTTATTGGCTAGAAATTATAATCGCAAAAATCTATTAGAATTGTTATGCAACAACTTATAGCAGCCATTTTTGAATTCTCATCTTTTAATGGTGGGTGTCTTTTCATGCCTTTAGCTTGCTGCCAAAAGTCTTCCTCTTTCATTTTTACCATAAGTCCCACTTGGTTAAATTAGATTGAAAGACATTCATCTTTGTCCTATGTTCAATTACTCTGCACGTATTTTATATTTTCTGTTTCTGTTGCCATTTTCCTAATTCCACCTTTAGATATAAGCAATCCATTTTCTGTGTTCTTGATTGTGACTCCTCTGGATTTAGGAAAAACAAGATTTCTTATCCATATATTAGAGTTGAAACAAGTTCTCCATCATGCAAGTATCTGCTTTCAATTCATTAGTATTCTTGGTCTTCACCAGAGCCCTCATTTCACCTTGTTTTCTTCTTTGTATAACTTTACTCACAACTTCCTTTTTACATATTCCACTCTTAGTAATTATTACTCCCAGATACTTACTCATTAACAGCTTATAGATTGTATATAATCAGACTTATATTACATTGTGACTACCTATTTTCATCTTCCTCAATAACAGGAACCATGTTCTGATTTGCATATACCCTTGACACTAATTATTAAAGGCTGCAATTTTCTAACACAGGCTTTCTACTTATAGTTTTCTCCTATTACTCCTCTTTCTCTCTCTCTTCTAAGTTAGATTTGGAAATTGAACTATACTTCCACTTCATCATGTTTTTCATTCAGGAATTCAAGCAAATGAGAAATTTTGTGTACTTGAAGGGAAGGAAACTGTTAAATTCATTCCAATTGAAAAATGTTTTTTGGTGATTCTGCAGTATTTAGTTACAGATGATTACCCTGGGGTCTCCTGCAGCTCCTGAAATATGTACTGTGGGTAACTACATTCTCTTCAAAGACTTTCCTACAACAGAGCATGGGGAAGGTGTAGCACTTTTTTTCTGAAATTTAATGTTCCTGAGGGTCAGGAAGTATTGTGGGTTAGGTTTACACAAACCACCAGCAGCAAACTGCCTCCATCATTTATCATGCGGTCTGCCACTCACTGCCTCTTCCACCAGGAAGGCATTTAGAATACCTAGCATATATCTCTGAAGCATATACCGAACAAGATACCCATATTTTAAGCTTGCAGTCCAAGGAGAACTTAATAAGGTAGACATCATCATCAACCTCCAAGAATAACTACACCTGTCTCAGATAGTTCACTTACTCATACATGGCCAAAACACTCTTGACCTGATTCTGACTGACATAGCTGACCACTACCTCTCCCCTTAGTCTCTCTTCCCCCTTGGTCATAGAACTCATTTATCAGTGTTGTGGTTCCCTGCCCCATCACCTAACAACACAGGCAGACACCAAAATTTATCAGCCACTTACTGACTTAGCAAAGAGTTGGTCAATTGGCACTTCAGCATCACTGGACTGAGATGACCATTAACCCTGACAGCCTCTTAGAGTTCATCTACTGCATCTTGGAGAAACACAATACCACAGTGGCACTCACTTTTGTTGACTTCATTAAGGCTTTCAACTTAGTCAACCATAACATCTTCATAAAGAAAGCTGCCAACTTTGGACCATGGGGTGTCTCATTTCATGGCTAGTAGACTTCCTAACTAGGCAACACCAAGACATCCATTTTTAAGAGTCCACTTCCACATTACTACCCTTCACTGCAGTGTCCCACATGGCACCAAGATGGGGTCACTGCTTCATCCATATTAGTGACACCCAGAGGGACGCAAACCATCACTAGAAGTAAGTAGACAACTCCAACTTTGGCATCACTGTCACGAACATCTCTCCTGACTTCGGTACACTTCAGGACATCATTAGCTACCTTCAGGAGTGGACTCTGAGTAGTATCTGCATCAGTCACACCAAGATTCTGCTGATGCACACCAACTTGGCAATAGACAGCATCTTGCCCCTGACATAACATTAGGCCCTGATGTCTCCTGGGTAGTCAGAGACATCAGATTTCTTGGTGTCACTAGATGTTGGTTTACCTTGGAAGAATCAAGTGAGCACTATCATTATGCATTCCTCATACTATATCTACCTTCTCTGCTGGCTATACTATCTTCATTCTACCTAAGCTCACATACTCTTCCCCAACCTACACAGAGGGACCAGCTGGAAAGAGTGTAGAAAAGAGTTTACTGAATCATTTTGAGCTTATCTTACACCAACTACCAAGAGGCCCTCATCTTGCTGAACCTGGTCACCTTCTCTGACCAACACTGGCAGCTCTCACAGCAATTTGGCAATAACCTTCTGACACCCCCCATCACTGAAACTTCCTCCTCCACTGCTCATATATCTGCCACTTCGGCTATGTAGATGTACCTCACTTGTGCTTGTCCACAGCATGGAAGTAACCAGTTCCACCTTGATCTTAAGCTCTTGTATGATAAGTTAACTAGTTACTGTTATGACCTCCAGTTCTGTAGTATCTCTTTACTAGTTGCTATAATGACCTCCAGTTCTGTGATATCTCAACCATTCATTACCATTGTTATCATTTCTTCAGGTTTCCATAGGACATATTGTCCCTGGTGGAGCAGCAGATCAGGATGGTAGTGTTACCACAGGGGATGAAATTATTGGAGTCGATGGGGAGATGGTTCTGGGATCCAGCCATCACCATGTTGTACAACTCATGGCAGCAGCGGCAACTCATGGCAGAGTAACCCTTACCTTACGGCGACGAACACCTAACCCTACTGGTGTGTGACAATTGAAGATCTCTTTATGCATAAGGTTTTTTATATCTTGTTATTCTAAATGAATATTATTCAAAGTAATTAGCTGGAATAAAGAATATGATAATGTTTCCCCAGATACTTTAACTCATTGATTTTGTTATTTCAGAACTCCACAATAGATCATTAGATATGCAATTTCCCTATGATGTAACGGTAACTAGAAGAGAAAATGAAGGCTTTGGATTTGTCATAATATCTTCAGTCACAAAATCTGGCTCTACAATTGGTATGTTTTTTCTTTTCTTTTTTAGGATGTTATGTAGAATTTCAGTATTGGGCTTCCTTATGTCACATGCATACTGATCTATTTCCACTGTAAGATTGCAGCATATTCAGTTACTGTACTTGCTAACTATCTCATATCTGTAGATCATGAGGGTTCAGCAGCAATACCTAAAATAATTTCACCCAAGCAATTCAACATTGTTGCAGTAAGAGATCTGAAGCATTATCAATGATAGTGGCAAGCATGCTAAATTTGAATTTCGAGGATCAAACATCAAAGTTTTAAATGTCTTTATAGTAATGAATATGGATGATTTAATAGATTTTTCCATAATCTTTTACTTTTATTGCTATTTCTTATTAACTGATGAGACAAAGATTTATTTTTATTTTTGTCATAAATTTCAGTCCTTGGAACCCCTTTGAATCTCCATACTCAGTCCTGTAGTGGTTAAGCCATCATTCATTTCATATTCTGCAACTAGCCATAACTAGCAAAGAAACTTCATATTTCAAAGCCCCCAGCCATTTTCTTTATGATCAGCAACATCATATCCATTTACTCTCCCCATCCCATCTTCCCAAACTCCATGCCTCCTTCTACCAACACACCTGCATGTGGCTAGCTTCCACAGCCGTGACTAACCCTCCTAATTTCCTTTCTCTCTGTCATGAATTTTGATTTTAAAAACCAGTATGGCTTTTATGCTTCAGGTCGCATAATTGAAGGTAGTCCAGCTGAACGTTGTGGCCGGTTAAATGTTGGTGACCGCATTCTGGCAGTCAATGGTGTAGACATTAAGACCCTACACCATGGGCACATAGTCAACCTCATTAAGGAGTCAGGCTATTCTGTCACTCTTACCATTGGCCCACCCAGAGGTAAGTAGGTTAAAATGAATTAAAATGTATCAGTCCATATACATTACCAGAGGTTTGTGAATCTTAGGTGTTGTAAAGATTTTATGGTAAGAGGGACAGTTCACATATATTGTAGTGTGGTTGAAGGAATAAGGAGGTTTTTGTCTCCCGAAAATATGAAAAATATGTTCACAAATAGTATGATTTTAGCTTGGAAGCATGTAATTCTTAATTATCCCTCTGTAATATCATTTCTGCCTAGATTAATTGACTGAACAAGCAGTATTATTGACATCACAGGAACAAGAGCTGCCAAGTTAAGTATTGTAATGAAGTTTTGATATGTATACTTGAAGTACTTACTTTCTGGGGCAGGAAGTTCTTTCTAAACTGGTCTCCTACAGCACTCAGGAAGCCAGCCATATTCAGTGGATGGGACCATAGGTCACAAAAAGTCATAATGTTGTGTATGTTTCTCTGTGGGAAGAGTGTGGGACAATTGAGCTGTAAATATTCAGTGTCCTCACTGAATGAGTTGCATTGTGAGCTTGAATTGGTGTTTGTAGTTACATGGGGATGGATGATGTCCAGAGCATAGATGGAAAAGTGTGACTCATGTTGTCTAGGGATTGTGGTTTCACATGAGTTTGGGTTCCTGATGGTATAGTATATAAGGCTGAGTTGGGAGAGTGGTTCTTTAGTGCTGTCGGGTCATTTCAGTGTCTGTGTGTTTTTTCATAGTTGAATATGTTGGGGATGGGAAGGATGTGTGAGTAGAGATTTTTGAAGTGTGAGGCAGCGATAAAGTTTTTTCAACTTAGGGTTTGGTGATTAGTTTTGGAATGGTTTAGGTAGGAGGGATGTAGTGCTGGTACAAAAAATTGTGCTGATCATGTTCAGGTGGACTCGTATTGGAAGGATCCATGTTTTTTTTGTTTCATTGTATAAGTGTTGAGTATTTGTGATCGCTAATCAGCAGTGAATGTTTAGTGCTCAAATTTGAATGATATACAGCTGTATTATATTTGCTTTTGAGAGGGTGGAAGACCAAGGTGGTGAGGCATAATTTAGAGTGGAGTAGATGATTTGTTTGTAGAGAGTGCTAAGAGTTTCTTTTACTTGTCTTTGACTGGTACCAGTTAGTATTCTGGAGGCATTTAGTGTTGATATTATTGATGTGGAGGGTGAATGTCATCTGTGATGCCTAGAGCAATTGATGTTTTGGTCAGTGGGAGTGTGTATCCTTTCAAGGTGACTAGAGGGTATGAGCTGGATCCATGTGTGTCTGGAGTTAAAAGAGTGATTGAAGACTTATGTAGAGATACTGACATTCTGTTTTCAGGGAGCTCTTGTTCCAGTTGTGTGATCTAGTGCTGCACATTTTTGTTTCTGTTGTGATGTCAGGATGTTGTGATGTGATTGTGAGGTTGTCTTCTTATGAGAGGACCTTCATGTTGTGGTTTGCTGGAGGCAATGGGAGGTCTCATAGGAAGATAATGAAGAGGGCTGGATTAGGAACTGCTCCTTGAGGAACTCCATCTTAGACTTTAAAGGGTATAAGAGAGGCCATTGTGAGTGACACTGGCATAATGGCCGGCTGTGATATTGGCCGAACACTTTTTGTTGTTAGCGGAAGGGTTTCTTTTGTTTGAGGATGTGTTAGGGGACAATGTCAAATGTTTTGTTGAGGTCTGTTGCCATTGCTGTAGTGTGGAGCGTAGGTTGAGGATGACTTAAGAAGTCATCTAGGATATGTTGTGTGAGGTCACTATGTAGAGTTGTGATGGAATAGTTGGGTCTGAAGTCATGTTGTGGTGATGAGAGTGGGATGTTTTCCTTCATTCTGTAGTGGATGAATTTTTCACATAGCTTGGTTGCTGAAGACAGAAGTGATGAAGGGCAATAGGAGGAGGGTGAGATTGGCGGTTTTGAAGGTTTTAAGATTCACAGTACGCTAGCAAATTTCCATATGT
>JAUUEG010053238.1:0-11592 GCA_032361445.1 Panulirus gracilis | reverse complement strand
AGGTTATTACCAGATAACAAGCAATCTGATGAAAAACAAGTACACCCTAGCCCTGATATCTTCTTGGCCAGTCCCTCAGGTTCAGTTGGTAGTGAAGAAAGTGTGAGCCTGCTTCAGGACTGTGAACCTTTGACTCCTCCTCAGCTTGCCAGTCTATCAGGTCAGCACCAAATTGCTTGTCTGATATATTGAGATTGCCTGTCTAATAATTTTGCTATTCAAACTATGTTTAAGTTAGCACAATGATGTACTATCCATCCTGCAGGATGGCTCACTTTATCATTTCTTCTCTGCATCTTTCTTATTACGCATCCTTGTATGTTTCTCTTTTACTAACACTTCTCTCAGCCTTTTGTTGTAACTTTATGCATTCATTTCACCCTTGGTCCTTTGCTTTACATTTCCCTTACAAATTCAGTATCTTCATGTTTTGATTCTCATCATTTCCACATAACCATGCCATCTCATTTTTTTTCACATATTCTCTACCATTGTTTGATGTTGAACCTTGTTTCCATACTTTCTGCTCTACAGTCACATGTAAAAATCAATTTGCACATCTTTTGTTGTGCTGATGTAATCAGTTTGCTGTGAATATGGGAATTGGTTGTATTTATAGGTTGCAGAGTATATATGTATGTAGAGTGTTTAAGAATTTAGATGAATGTCTATTCTTTAGGTCATCTTTGTGAAAGTGATGAAGAAGAGCTTATTCCGGCCCATCAGCCTGAAACTCATCATGATATTGTTACAGAGGACACTCAAGAAGTTGAACAACCATCCAGCCAACAGGTTAACATGCTTTCCATGCCGGCCATCAAATCCCCTCAAGACCTTCACCATCCAAGCTTGACTGACCACGGGGATATAGACTACATATCATCACAACTGGTGGAGGTTTTGGTAAGATAAGTATGAAAATATGAAAACAGCTCTTGGCGGAACAGATGGTTTGATATAGATTTGAATTTGATAACTGAGGTTCTTTACACCAAGTATACTATAGCTCTGACATAGTTTACTTAAGGCAAATTACATAATTTGGGAATATTAAAAAAAAAAGTGACGTACAAAGTTGTAGTGTCGTCAGTGAACTAAAAGGAGTACAGCTTCCTGAACACCGCTGGAGCCCCATAGAAGAGACTCCTGGGACATCCTCCCCTCCGTTTTGTGTGTATCTGCATATATGCATAGGCATTTATGTATGAGAAAAAATAAGAGAGAGAACAATATTTATCATTCAGGTCTTGGAGAGTCATTTACATAGATAAGGAATATCAGTGACACTGTTATGAAGCCTACTAGGACACCACTGTATCTCCAACTCAATTTGGAAAGATACTGTTTACTTACTTCTCTTTCACTTGGGTGATATTTGATTAACTAAAGGAGTCTATCATATTGAATACCCAGTGGAAGTCCAAAAACACACAGTTCAATCTGTATATTTTCCGAGGTTATTAGTCACAATTCTAGGTCTCAATGTTTTTTTTTTCTTATTTTTTTTTTCTTTTTTTTTTTTGATCCACTCCTCTGACCCTATGCTGCCAGTCACTTAGATACTTTCATCATTCCACGTAATTCTCTGATTATCTCCTTCAATGTTTTACGGAGAATGCTTGATAGAAATGTTTGCTTATAGTTCAGGGTATTTCCTCTTTCCTTTTTAAAAAGAAAGGTTTAACAATTCCTCTCTTACCCTTGTTTGGCTCTGATCATTTATCCATCTAGTTTCTGAATATGTTTACTTTAAAGATTTTTTGTACATTCCCTAAGGGTATATGGTGAGATTTCATAATGTCCTTATGTCTCCTATTGATCAGAATCCTTCAAAATCCCACTTGTTTTTTATTTCAGTAAGGAACACCATATACCGTTGAGAGGGTATTTTGTATGTAATTTATTTTATAATCTTCATTACTGAGTATACATATATCTTATTCATAAAACATAATTTGAAAATAGCAATTGTTATCCATGATTATGAAACATCTCTGAAATATATTGTTTTATATATATAATTTTGGAAATATTTTCATTTTCAGGAGTGCGAAGATATTGATTTTTACATTCCCCGGCGTCAAACAAGGCAGTCAAGTCGGAAACGGAAATCAGTTGAAACGGGAGTGACATCTAAAAGAGTAGGAAGGAAGAGGAAAAAATGATGTAATGGAGAATAATTTAGGAAATTTTTTTTTAAAGGTACATACACTGTGTAATAATTTTAATGGCAGTTTTAGCATCTCATGATTGTTTTCTAATCATGAGACATGAAAGAAAATATTTTCAGGCCTTGGATTTTTATACAAGAAATAAGATTGGGATATACATAATATATTGTAAGTGAAAATGAAATTGATGACCTGTTGTTCTCATGGCTATGATACGATTGCTTCCATTGAATGACTCGTGGTTTTATCATGGCATTCAAGATTATATATAGTACAAATTTTTATAACATATTATAATGATTAAGATATGATTATTAACTCATATTATTGGCATTTTCCATGTTGATAAACTTTGTTTCATTATAATTTGCTTATCATTTGAACATAATTCCAAAGTTTTCCATAACTCACACAAACCTAGTTTTTAATTGTTTATCCCTGTCCCATACTAACATACAGTTTCACATTTCCTTTGTCTCTACTATTATTATTTATGTTTTTCACCTTTCAGCTGCCTTCTTGTAGGTAGTTGGTAGGGCTAGTGATGGCTGTATAGTGAGCCAGCACTTTGATAGTTGTCAAGTTGCACTCCAACCCCGGTGGTTTTATTTATTTATTTATTTTTTTTTTTGCCTCGCCCAAAAATGGACTGCTAGCATTCTGTCCACAAACACACAAGCTCTCCGTGTCACACATAACATTAAACTCACACAGCTCATTCTTTGTAACCTCAGAGTTTCTGTGGTGAGTGCTGTACTCTAGCCCTGCCTTTTGGCAAAAAAATGTTAGCAATAGATAAAAGAAGTAGACAGGAACATTGGATAGGAGCATTAGGAAGAGGCAGTAGGTAGGAACATTAAGTGGGAACGTTAGGTAGAAGTAGTAGGTTGGAACATTATATAGCAACATCAGGAATATGAGTTGCCCATCCTCAGTGGCCTGTTAAGGGTGAGGCAATAAAGTCTAAGAAATACCACAGGAGTTCACCAGTAATGGAGATTCTTTTGTCATGGCCACCCCTTTAGGGAGTTCCTGAAGGTAAAGGGAATCAGAGATAGATAGATCAGCTACTTGTATACCCAACCCTGTTTATACTACTCATACACTGTTTTGTTCATTCTTTGTGTAAACCAAATCAACAAAATTCGTTTATGAAGTACATATTTGAATCTTATGTTATTATCACCCCTTTCTTTTTTCTTAACTCTTGTAACCATCCTACTGCAGTATCATGAAAAGATGATAGTATGTTTTTCAAAATCAACTTCTCTTTATTTAGCTAAACCTTGCCTAATGTACTTCAACAAAGCCAACTAAACATAATCCAATTCATCTGAAGATAACCAAATGTAACCTAGAAATTATGTATTTAACCAAACCTAAGCCAACCAACCAAAAGAAATAACTGATTTCATCTGTCCCAGCAGAACATACTGTGTCACCCATGTAGCTGCTATGATCTTTTCCTGTTAATTTTCAGTTATCATGCTCTTTGATATAGCCAAATTATAATTCTTCCACTTTACAATGAAGTTTTCCATATTAGAATTAAGGCTTTACCTTCCCCTGTAAGTCTAATGGTGTGTATATTGGTTTCCATTTCCAACATTACATTTCTTATTAGTTGGCTAACATATCTTCAATTTATGATGTTCCTATATAGTACACTATATACCCTGTCCTTGATATATGTACACTCAAGAAAAAAGTATCTGTAGATTGGCCATGCTTTACATTTTCAAATGGGTTCCATCTTGTATTGTTTTGCCTTCTTTCTTTATTCAGTTATAACACTACAGAAGACAGGAAAGCTATCACTATCAAGGATAATTGGAGGAGTAAAAGGCCTTTCCTTAAGGGAATGATATATGCATGGGCGGCATAAGTAGAGACATTTGCTATGGCCACTCCGTTGTTGGGAGTTCCCAGAGGGAATGAGCATCAAAGATATAGATAGGTAGATAGATAGATGCAACAGAACTAGTGGTAACCCCCCATAACCATTTCTTTGCCCATCACTATTTCCTCTTGATCCATCTCAATTTCATTCTCCATCACTATTTCATCTCTCATCTCCTGTGCTGCCTTTCATGTTATTCTTGTTAAACAAAGTACTGTACCAGTAAAAAGGGACCAAACATGTTTCTGTTGTCCTACAAATTGTTGCTGGAACTTAAACCCAGATGTAATTAGGTGTAGTTGGTGGTACTAGTTCATGAGCTTTGCATGGTTCTTCTCTCTTTAGGGGTCAGTTTTACACAGTTTCTTCTTATTATTTCTCAAACTTAACAAGTTAGGTAGCAGTATTGGAACATATTCCCTTTACAGTATGTCCTGTTACATTTTGTCTGTATCTTTGCCCATTTCTTTGCTACTGAAGTATTTGAAAAGTTTTTGATCATTCTTCCAAAGCATTTTGAATTGGCTCAAGATTAGCTGCCTCCTTTCCCAAAACTTACCATCTTAGGTGAAGTCAGCTATATATGAAGGACAAGAATTTTGATTATAGAATTTCCTTTTGCCTCTATGACATGGATGTAGTCAGCACTGTATAGATGTTTCAGATGTTGTCACCATGGAAAATTTGAATTTGATTCTACTGCGTTAAGACAGCACATTCTTTCCTTAGATTTTATGATGTTACTTATTGTTCAGTAAACAGATTTGTTTTTGTTAGATATCTTTACACTCTCCTAATACACTACATGTTTAGTAAAGCTGTAAAGCAAAATCCTCATTATGATGTTAAACTGTCAATTTTTTTTATAAAGACTTGTTACAGTATTTGAAGCAGAGAACAGATTTTCCTTTATTTTGTTTTTGTGTGAAAACATTACAGACCAAATGACTTGCATCACTTTTAACCACCTTCAAGAATTCTTAAAAAGAAAAAAGTAATTAAATGTTAACCCTCTATTGACTTAAGAGATGTTTTACTGCTATTTATATTTTCAATTCTTACCTTCAGCAAAGGATGTAGTCCTATCTCAGACTAGATAAGTATCAGATTTTTGAGCAAGCATATTTGATGGTAGGTGGGGTTATTGAGCTTAATTTCTGAAGTTCTATTGTGTGATTTATTATATTATCTGACTCCATTGTTGCTTATGGTGTTATGGAATTATTCTGTTTGTGATGCATAGTAGTAATTAACACATGAAAGTGAATATGATATTATTTTGATGTATAGTTATATGTTGATTTGATGAAAAATAATATTTGAAAATTATGATTGGAATTATTCTTTAAGGCCCTTGCTAATGACTGGTGTCATTATAGCTGAAAATCAAATATTAATTCAGATTTTGTTTTCTTGGCCATTACTTGGTCTCACTGGAGCTGATGTTCAAGAAATTTTTGGGTAAAAGATAATTATTTCCATAACCCACATGTCATAACAAATTTTTAACAACCATTTTTAGCCCTCTATGTCCAGGATTTAAACAATAAAGTGAAAATCAGTTTGAATAGTAAACTATTATGGAAAAGATAACCAGTTGCATAAAGGGGGGTTTATGTGAAGAATGAGGATGTGCAAGTAAATAATACTATGATGTTATTGAGAATAAGAAGTTTTTGAGATGTATAAAGTGTTAAGGCACTGATGGAAGGTGATGCTGTATGAAATGTGTGTGCTGATACTGTTGCACCACAGGTTAGGAGGATACAGAAAAGCCTTGGAGAAAATTCCATAAAAGTGGAGGTAAAGCAAGCAGCAGTGTTACTGAAAGCAAAATCTGGATGTGTGGCAACCAGAAAGCACAAAATCTTGAAGGGTTAGGTAGGAAAATGAGAAAGATGGTGAAGATAAGAACAGAAACTGTGGTTTGGTGGATAATAGAATGCTTACATATTTACATAACAGCTTAGAGAAATGGCTGCAAACCAGATGACTGGAGATATATTCTTAAGTACTATATAAAGATGGAGGTATATGTGGCTGCAAGAGTTGTAGAGAAATGAATTTTCATGGTACAGTTTGTGAGTTTTATGGCACTTTACAAGTGAGGATCATAATAGATTTAGGAACATTAAGAGACTGTAAGCCTGAATTTTTTGGGCAAGGATGGGTGTTAGAGAAAATTTTAGTTGAAAAGGAGTTACAAGTTATTTACTGATTTATTCATGGTATGTTATAAGCTAAATAGAGAAACAAAGTTCTTTTTAGTGTTCAAGGAAGATTGTCAAGTGCTGTCTGTTTTTTCAGCAAAAGATGTGCCTAAGCAAGCTGCAAGAATAACAGTTTTGAAGTGAATAATAGTACACAGGATTATGTCACAGTATACTTCATTTTGGAAAGACTCGACCATTGCATATGTGTATATGATGCTCTTCTTTCAGTTGATTCAGGTGGAAAATATGTTGCAGAAGTGATGTATGAAGAGGAGGATCTTAACACCGAATGGAACTAGGATCTCACACTGTCTGTTGCTTTGGCAGTTTCACACCCAATCACTGACACCACTTATGCTGCATGATGCTTTGGTTGTGCCAGACTCACTCACTGACACACTGCTTATCTGTATTAGACCCATTCACTGAATTGCAGCCACAAACTGCTCAAGTGCATGACAGACACCTGTACCTGTATGTAGCTGCAGTTGAGTTTTACTACAAAATGACCCAGTCTAACTGACCTGAATGTTAACATGAGTAAGCCTTAACCACAATCTGACACACTTTAAAAGTCTGTGTGTGTTACTGTGGCTGTGTTAGGGCCACAGATTAACTTACCACAGACTAACCTGTGTGTTGTCATGAATGAATTATGAAAATACACTGGAGGCTAACCTGTGTTGTTGTGGCCAAGTTGGAACCGCTCAGAAGCACAACTTTGCTTGCATTCCATGGTGTTATTGATGTTAGAGCCTTTAACTCATAACTCAGACTGTTCCATGTGCATCCCCGTGGCTGTATCGGAGGCACTGATGGATACAGCCCTAGGCTGCCGCGTGGGCCCCTGTGGCTGTATCAGAGGCACTGATAGATACAGCCTTGGGCTGCCATGTGTGTCCCTTTGGCATATCAGAGCCACTGTTGGATGCAGTCCTGAGTGTCACAACCACATACCATCCCTAGAATCACATAGAAACATCATCAGTGTTTTGATAAAAGAGAACTATAGAAAAAATTAAATTGTTTGGAATAAAAGTTTTGAAGTATTTAGATTTTTTAATAGGGAGAAATGCATCTTAGCTGAAAAAAAAAGGCTTCTATTTCTCTGGGACGTAATACCCTCAGGTAATCTTAGCCACCATTTCCCAGAAACTTCATAGGTCGTTGACAGAACTTTTCCCCTGACGTTGATGAATTTGCCGCTGCCTGGTAGGATGGCCGTGAGTGACCCGCACTATAATTCCCCAGGGTGGCGCCCTGGTCATGTTCACTGAGGTGACCTATGCTCATGTGACAGTATCTGCTGCATGACCCCACACCCGTTGCGTCCCCTTCAATCTAAGCTGTGACAGGCGTCTTGCCCAAGCGTTAGGCACGTTGTTACGTGAATGCCTTCCTGTGAGAGCCCTGAAGTAATTTCATCTGAAAGGAAGATAAATAAACAAAGGTATCGTAAGTAATGATAACTTCAAGTCAGGGTGTAGTTGTGTCAGATCAGGTTCATTAAGGAGCAAATCAAGTAAGATGAATTCTAGTTCGTGTTTGTCTGAGCAGGTGTTCGAAAGTCAAAGACTGTACGACCCTCGATCACGACGCCTACAGCCCTTGGGTATCGTAACATGACCCTTGACTTTGACCCTTAAGGGTCAGGTCAAAGGCTAGGCCATTATACCTTCAAAGGTCAATACCGCTGTGCCCAAGAAGTTGACAGTGGTATTTATTTACTTTCCTTGACCCACTTTATTTATGGAATAATTCAGTTATAGTAGAAAAGCTGTTGTGATGATCAAGAATCTGATATATGTGTTACGTGTAGAGGTGTAGATCACGTTGGGGTCAGAATAGCTGTAAATCACATTCCCTTCATTGCTCTTTGGCAAAGAATTTTTGATCATTCACATCAAATGAAATATTACTCGTGAAGTTATATCTCCATTAACTTGCTGGCAGTTGAAGCTATGCTTCGATGGGACTAATTAATGTGGGATTCGTGTGAATGTATGGCACATTGTGGGTGAGTTGCCACGTATCATTATGGCATCTGAAGAGCTGGTGGGACGGTTGTGTGAGGGTATGGCATCCCGGGAGTGTTGCCATGTCTCACCATGGCATCCAAGGAGCAGGTGGCGTCAGCCCAATGGTCCATTGAGGTGGACAGAATACCATCTAAGCACTCTAGACTCATCCATCTCTATCATCCGTGTATAATGCCAGAAGATATTACCAAAAACTCCCCCGAATTCTGTTCCCAACGTTGTTTAACCCGGGTCTTGCTAGGTTGGCCCCCCACCTCCCTGAGAAAAGTTTTTATTGGATTCATCTTGACTCTTTAATTAGTTTGTAAGTTGAGTAATGTTATAACGCAAGTTATGCCCAGTCTTGTTCTCGTTGATGCTAGCCTTCTTGGGTACACTGTGCCTCACAGGGAATGTATAACGCAACACGAGCACATTTCTCAAGACATCCTGCAACATAGACACAATTTTCAGGGCATATCCTGCAACACAGGTACCGCCTTCTTTAGGGCATATCCTGCAACACAGGTACTGCCTTCTTTAGGGCATATCCTGCAACACGCACCGCCGCCTTCTTTAGGGCATTTACTGCAACACAGGTATATTTTTTCGGCATGTCCTGCAACGCAGCCATGCGCTACAACATATTTACATTTAAATGTATCGTTAACTACTGTTCAAGAAACATTCATATTGCGTACAGTTAAAGTGCTTCAGCCATCACTGATTCTTTTTCCTTAGGCGAAGTTGTGGTGACATTGTTATTTCATGAATGCAAACCCACACGACAGCTCACGTGTAAAGGAGTTAAATCTTGGATATTTCTTATTCAACTTTTATGAGAGAAGTTGTGGGAACGCTGGCATGGCGGCAGAGGTCCCGGGTGTCGCTTCTCCCTCCCTCAAACTTGAGACTTGATGTTACTGAATTTTCGGCAGAATGACACTTATTTTGTTTGTATAGAGAACTTCAACTTTGTGAGCGTAGATCCAGACTCTCTCTCTCTCTCTCTCTCTCTCTCTCTGATCCGCATTATCCTCCCACGTCTCCCTCTCTCATCCTGCTTCTATCCCTTCTCATACGAATGATTCCCAAGACTGGACCAGTTTGTATAATTGGAATGACCCACGAGGCCTGACCCAGCAGGTGTGACCCACGAGGCCTGACCCAGCAGGTGTGACCCACGAGGCCTGAGCCACCAGGTGTGACCCACGAGGCCTGACCCACCAGGTGTGACCCACGAGGCCTGACCCAGCAGGTGTGACCCACGAGGCCTGACCCACCAGGTGTGACCCACGAGGCCTGACCCACCAGATGCGACCCACTAGAAGTGACCCACCAGGTGTGACCCACCATGGTTGACCCAGCAGACAGGAGGGAGGAGGAGGAGGAGTAGGAGGAGGAGCCAGGTCTTGCCTGGATGGCAACGTCAGCTGGACGCGGCGGAAGCAGTGCTGACGAAGCCAGACTTCACAAACTCGTCACGACTTTCTGACGCTTTCCATCAGGAGGAAATTCTCCTGCCGAGGATTTCCCTCAGGAGGACGACGAGGAGGAGGAGGAGGAGTCGGGTCGTGATGAGTGTTCGTCCCGGACGATAACAACCTTACCCACCCACCCCTCCTCATAGGGAACTACCAGACGAGAGCTGGACGAAGTGTAAGATGATGGGGGTTCTGAAGAACTACTCCTGTACCTCCATAATCTTGGTTACCAAGAGTGTTTGTACTGTGTGGGGAGGGAACTTTACACTCAGGGAACCCCATACCTTCAAGTTTTTTTTCTGATCAAACAACCTTTTATAAAGTTTAATGTCCTGTCAGCACATACGAGACTCCGCCGGAGCTCCGGTTCGGGTTCAGTTCGATGCCTCGTCAGCTTTCCTCTTCTCATGGATTAAAAGTGAAGTTCTTCACCCATAGAAGGAACTCGACTCGCCAGGTTCGTGTTAGCTGAGGATCCCCGCAAGAGAACGGACGGACGGTCGCAGGAGACGACACGTTGCTTGAAGCTTCATCGGTACCGGGACTGTTTCAACTCGTGTGTCGAAACGCTTCACGAGTTGGCTTCACTCCGTAAAGGCAATCCAATCAACAGTCTCGACACAGACAGCAGACCTGGGCAACAGCCGTGGTCTTACCTGTAAAGGATTTACTCTTTCGTCCCTTGAGCAAGACAGTAAGACCTGGGCAACAGACGTGGTCTTACCTGTAAAGGATTTACTCTTTCGTCCCTTGAGCATGACAGTAAGACCTTTCTACCTTTAAGGGTCAACTCTAAGTTCAAACCACTCTTTCAAATGGTCGTCCAGTCGTGCTCACGCTTCGTTCGTTCCGTGGAAGTCCTGAAGAGTTAGGGGCGACAGTGGGGATGTGGGTGAGCCAGCCAGCCGACCCCCCCCCCCCCCCCCCCCACCGATGAGCAGGAGGGGAGAAAGCAAGCGTCCAGCTGCCCCTCACTGACCGCGACGCTGGTGTGCCTCACCACCCCCAACACTACCTCCCTCACATCATGGTGGCTGTCCTACACTCCCGCGCCGGACGCTTCATGTCAGTGTGGCGTCACGTCAGCAGCTGCTAAGCTCCGCATCTCTGGCCGCCTTCAGTGGCTTACAGACCCTTCGCTACACCGTAAGGTTTACCGGTAAGCAACGTGTTTCATCTTAGTACCCGTCATGATGTGTCGTACATACACTCCCTACACGATCTCTGAAGACCTACCCTCACTTCGAGTTAGTATAGGGTAACGTCAGATTAGATTATGAAACATTTTAGCGGCTGTGCGTACATCCCGCAACAACGCGAGGTCTTTACTGATGAAATGTGTGTGTTCCCTGATGAGGTGTGACTGAGCCAACATTAGCGGTGCTTATTTACAGATGTTGTTAGGCCTATTGCGAGATACGGCTGCCTAGCGACGCCTTCCTACGTCTCAGGGTTCGTGCAGTATTCTTATTTATCTGTTTATCGAGCAGTACTAGTCAACCTCTCCCATATATTAGTGAGGAGAGGAGCATAATGTCGTTGTAACGTCTTCACATTCGCATCCTGAACGCCGTGGGTGAGGAACGCAGGAGGGAGGGCGCTGTGACAGGACTGTGGCTGTGGGGGTTCCTCCTGCCGCTGCTGGGGGTGTGTAGGTGAGGGAAGAACCCTTCCTCCATCGCACTGTGGAACACACACACACACACACACTCACTACCCACGCAGGCAGTACTGTGCACTGAACCTGTCTGTCTGTGTCCCCGTCAAACAGGATAGGATGACCACCTGTGCCAGTGCCCCGCATCA
>JAUUEG010052907.1:0-10635 GCA_032361445.1 Panulirus gracilis | reverse complement strand
TGCCACCACCAGAGAAACTTCACCACCAAGAGAGATACATCATCAACACGAAAGGCACTTCACATCTACCAAAGGCATAATACCATCACCAGAGGCACATCACCACCACCAAAGGCATATCACCAGCAGAAGAGGCAAATCACCACCATAAAAGACACATTACCACCACCAGAGGCACATCACCACCACCAGGGGCACATCACCATCAGAGCCACTTTACCAACACCAGATAAACACCACCACAAGCAAAGGAATATTACCTCGACCAAAGGCATATTACCACCACCAGAGGCACATCACAACCACCAAAGGCGCATCACCAGCAGAAGAGGCACATCACCACCACAAGAGACATATTACCACCACCAAAGACACATCACTACCAGAGCCACTTTACCACCACCGATACACACCACCACAACAAAAGGAACATAACCGCGACCAGAGGCACATGACCACCATTAGAGGCACATCATCAACACTAGAGGCGCTCCACCACCACCAAAGGCACATCACCACCACCAGAGGAACTTCGCAACCACCAAAGGTACCTCACCACCACGAGAGGCACATCATCACCACCAGAGGATCATCACCACCCCCAGAGAGACAGTACCACTACTAGACACACATCACAGCCACAAGAGGCACTTCACCACTTCTAGACATCCATCACCACCATAAGACTTCACCTCCACGAGAGATTCATCGACAACACAAAAGGCACTTCGCAACTTCCAATGACATATTGCCACCACCGGTGGCGCACACCGCCAAAGGCACATCACTACGAGAGACACATCACCACCACAAAACACATATTACCACTACCAGAGTCATATCACCACTAGAGCCGCTTACTACCAACAGGGATACATTACCACATCTAAAGGAACATTACCGCGAACAGAGGCACATCATCACCAGAGACACATCACCACAACCAGTCGCACATCACCACTAGAGGCATATTACCACCAACCCATTCAATTCACCAACAAGAGAAGAACATCACCACAAAAGGCACTTTACCACCTTCAATGAAACATCACCACCACTAAAGGCACATTACCACAAAATGCATTTCATAACCACCAAAGGAACATCAACACCACAAGTGGCATATCACCAACGCCAGAGGCGCTACACCACCATGAAAAGCGCATCACCACCACTAGAGAAACTTCGCAACCACCAGAGTCACTTCACCACCATGAGGGGTACATCAACACCAACAGAGGCACTTCACACCACCAGAGTTACACCACCCCCACTAAAGGCACAACACCACCACCAGAGAAACATCAACAATATCAAAGGCAAATTACCACCAACAGAGGCACTTTACCACCACTAAATGCACATCACCACCACCAGAGGTACATCACCACCCCCAGAGACACATTACCACTACTAGACATACATCATAACCACCAGAGGCACTTCACCACTTCAAGACACTTATCACCACCACCATAGGCACATCACTACCATAAGACTTCACCACCACGAGAGGTACATCACCAACACGAAAGGCACTTCACAACCACCAAAGACATTACCACCAACAAAGCCACATCACCGCCACCAAAGGCACATCAGCAAAAGAGGCAAATCACCCCCTCCCCCCGAAGACATACATTATCACCACCAGAGGCACATGACCACCACTAGAGGCATATCACCACCACCAGAAGCACATGACTACCACTAGAGGCAAATCACCACCACCAGAGGTACCTGATGGTGAAGATGAGGTTACTTAGGGTCACGCGTAATTGTTGCTGTTACCTCGGTGTTCACTCCACTACATTCTCAACACAGTTGCTGTTCAGACCAGGCTGGGGACCTGCCAGCCCCCATACCTGATGTCCCAACAGATTCTCACCACAGCTTCTGCTGCACACCACATTCTCACCACAGCTTCTGCTAACACCACACCCTCACCACAACCTCTGCTAACACCATGCCCTCAGCACAGCTTCTGCTGCCCACCATACAATCACCACAGCTTCTGTTGCACACCACATTCTCACCACAGCTTCTGCTAACATCGCACCATCACCACAACCTCTGCTAACACCATACCCTCACCACAGTTTCTTCTGTCCACCATACCCTTAGCACAGCTTCTCCTGCACACCACATTCTCACAACAGCTTCTGCTGCATACCACACCCTCGCCATAGATGCTGATGCACACCACCTCCTCATCATAGCTGCTGCTGCTGCTCACTACACCCTGACCGCAGCTGCTACTAAGAGCAAACACTGTTACAATCATATCCTGGTCAGTCCAGAAGATGATAATTATGTTGAGGTGAATTACAGTTTGTTCTTCAAACGAGGATCAAGTGTCTTACCTTCGTCTGGAAATGAAAAGAGCCTGGCACAAGATGATGGTAGACACCGATGTGTGAAGTGGGTAAGGTACGACAGAAGACACGCGCTCTCCCAACCTTGATACAAGACTGTCGTTGGAGCTACATGCGGAGCATCATGATAAGAACATATCATAACAACACAGTGGTTTTATAGTCCAGTATGGCATTAATATCTTTCAAAGTGTATCATGACTTTACTGATCTTCATGTTTAAAACAATATATTTATATTGTCTCACTGCCACTGGTTATTGGTAAGAAGACATCTATGATCTAGAACATGTCTAACGTAAATTGATCGGCATAAATTACGGCAGGCATCATCCTGACTCAGCGTTGAGTAGCGCACCACTGACAAACACCTTTACCTGCCATAGGAGCATTATTGTTAGCGCGTGTCATGGCCAGGTTATACCTGATGCGACTCATCCACAACTGGCAGGCTATAACCTTATCAGACCAAGGCGCATTTCTATATTGCTTAACAACAAAAACAAAAACAGCAACAACAATAACAACAACACGCCTTTATATCTACGTGCACTGTCCCACAATACTCGTTCTTTATCTACACGTTATAACTAATGTCCCCTGACCTCTGCCAGTCATGACTTGATCACTTGCTCCAAAATGCAATCATAACTGAAAATCTAGAACATGAATGTTTTAACCCTGCATGTGACCGTAACTGGACTATCTTAACCCCTGCATGTGGCCATAGCTGGGCTATCTTAACCCCTGCACTTGGCCATAACTGGGATATCTTAACCCCTGCATGTGGCCATAACTGTGCTACCTTAACCCCTACAGGTGGACATAACTGGGCTATCTTAACCCCTGCATGTGGCCATAACTCGGATATCCTAGTCCCTGCATATGGCCAAAACTGGGCTATCTTAACCCCTACATATGGTCATAACTGAGCTATCTTAACCCCAGCATGTGGCCATAACTGGGATATATTAACCCCTGCATGTGTTCATAACTGGACTATCTCAACCGCTGCATGTGAACATAACTAGAATATCATAACCCCTGCATGTGCCCATAAATGGGTTATCTTAACCCTGCATGTGTCCATAACTGGGATATCTTAACCCCTGCATGTGGGAATAACTGGGCTATCTTAATCCCTACAAGTGGCCATAACTGGGCTATTTTAACCCCTGAATGTGTCCTTAACTGGGCTATCTTTATCCTGCATGTGCCCATAACTGGAATGTCTTAACCCCTGCCTGTGGCCATAACTGGGATATCTTAACCCCTACATGTGGCCATGACTGGGCTATCTTAACCCCTGCATATGGCCATAACTGGGCTATCTTAACCACTGCATATTTCCATAACTGGGATATATTAACCAATGCATGTGGCCATAACTGGGCTATCTTAACCCCTACATGTTGCCATAACTAGGATATCTTAATCCCTGCATGTGGTCATAACTAGGCTATCTTACCCACTGCATGTAGCCAAAACTGGGTTATCTTAACCCCTGCATGTGGCCATAACTGGGATATCTTAAACCCTGCATGTGGTCATAACTGGACTATCTCCATCGCTGCATGTGAACATTACTGGAATATCATAACCAATGCATGTGGCCATAACTGGGCTATCTTAATCCCTGCATATGGCCATAACTTGGCTATCTTATCCCCTGCATGTGGCCATAACTGGGCTATCCTAGCCACTGCGTGTGGCCATAACTGAGCTATCTTAACCCCTGCAGGTGGTCAGAACTAGGCTCTCTTAACCTCTGCTTGTGGCCATATCTGGGATATCGTAACCCCTGCTTGTGGTAATAACTGGACTATCTAAACCGCTGCATATGAACATAACTGGAATATCATTACCCCTGCATGCGTCCATAAATGGGCTATCTTAACCCTGCATGTGCCCATTACTGGGATATCTTAAACCCTGCATATGGTCATAACTGGACTATCTCAACCGCTGCATGTGAACATAACTGGAATATCCTAACCCCTGCTTGTGGCCATAACTGGGCTATCTTAACCCCTGCATGTGGCCATAACTGGGCAATCTTAACCACTGCATGTGGCAATAATTGGGATATCTTAACCTCTGCAGGTGGCCATAACTTGGCTATCTTAACCCCTGCATGTGGACATATCTGGGCTATCTTAACAACTGCATGGGGCCATAACTGGGATATCTTAACCCCTGCATATGGCCATAACTGGGCTATCTTAACACCTGCATGTGGCCATAACTGGGCTAGCTTAAACCCTGCAGGTGGCCATAACTCGGCTATCTTAACCCCTACATGTGGCCATAACTAGAATATCTTAATCCCTGCATGAGGTCATAACTGGACTATCTTAACCCCTGCATGTGGCCATAACTGGGATATCTTAAACTCTGCATGTGATCATAACTGGACTATATCCATCGCTGCATGTGAACATAACTGGAATATCATAACCCCTGCATGTGGTCATAACTGGCCTATCTTAATCCCTGCATGTGGCCATAACTGGGCTATCTTAACCCCTGCAAGTGGCCATAACTGGGCTATCTTAACCCCTCCATGAGGCCATAACTGGGATATCCTAATCCCTGCACGTGGCCATATCTCGTCAATCTTAACCCCTACATGTGGCCATAATTGGGATATCTTAACCCCTGCATGTGGTTATTACTGGACTATCTCAACCCCTACATGTGAACATAACTGGAATATCATAACCCCTGCATGTTACCATAACTGAGCTATCTTAACCCCTGCTTGTGGCCATAAACGGGCTATCTTAACCCCTGCATGTGGCCAAAACTGGGATTTCGTAGCCCCTGCAAGTGGTCATAACTGGACTATCTCAACTGATGCATGTGAACATAACTGGAATATCATAACCCCTGCATATGGCCATGACTGGGATACCTTAACACCTGCATGTGACCATAACTAAGATATCTTAGCCCCTGCAAGTGGGCATAACTGGGCTATCTCAACCGCTGCATGTGAACATAACTGGAATAGTATAACCCCTGCATGTGCCCATAAATGGGCTGTTTTAACCCTGCAATGTGTCCATAACTGAGATATCTTAACCCCTGCTTGTGGTAATAACTGGGCTATCTTAAACCCTACAAGTGGCCATAACTGGGCTATCTTAACCTCTGCATGTGTCCATAACTGGGCTATCTTTAAACTGGCTGTGTCCATAACTGGAATATCTTAACCCCTGCATGACGCCATAACTGGGCAATCTTAACCCCTACATGTGGCCATAACTAGGCTATCTTAATCCCTGCATGTGGCCATAACTGGGATATCTTAAACCCTGCATATGGTCATAACTGGGTTGTCTTAACCCCTGCATGTGGCCGTAACTGGGCTACCTTAACCCCTGCAGGTGGCCATAACTGGGATATCTTAACCCCTGCATGTGGTCATAACTGGACTATCTCAACCGCTACATCAGAATATAACTGGAATATTATAACCCCTGTATGTGGCCATAACTGGGCTATCTTACCCCTGCATGTTGCCATAACGAGGATATGTTAACCCCTGCATGTGGCCATAACTGGGATATCTTAACCCCTGCATGTGGTCATAACTGTGTTGTCTTAACCCCTGCATGTTGCCGTAACTGGGTTATCTTAACCCCTGCATATGGCCATAACTGGGATATCTTAACCCCTGAATGTGGTCATAGCTGGACTATCTCAACCGCTGAATGTGAACATAACTGGTATAAGAAAACCCCTGCATGTGGCCATAACTGGGTAATATCAACCCCTGTATGTGGCCATAACTGGACTATCTTAACCCCTGCATGTGGCCAAAACTGGGCTATCTTAACCACTGCATTAGGTCAGAACTGGGATATCTTAACCCAAGCCTGTGGCCATAACTTGTCTGTCTTAACCCCTGCATGTGGCCATAACTGGGATATCGTAACCCCTTCATGTGGTCATAACTCGGCTATCTTAACCTCTGCATATGGCCATAACTGGGATATCTTAACCCCTGCATGTGGTCATAACTGGACTATCTAAACCGCTGCATGTGAACATAACTGGAATATCATAACCCCTGCATGTGACCATAACTGGGCTATCTTAACCCTGCATGTGTTCATAACTGGGATATCTTAACCCTTGCATGTGTCCTAAACTGGGCTATCTTAATCCTACATGTGTCCATAACTGGAATATCTTAACAGCTGCTTGTGGCCATAACTGGGATATTTTAACCCCTACCTGTGGCAATAACTGGGCTATCTTAACCCCTGCATGAGGCCATAACTGGGCTATCTTAACCCCTACATGTGGCCATAACTGGGCTATCTGAATCCCTGCTTGTGGCCATAACTGGGATATCTTAAGCCCTGCATGTGGTCATAACTGGGTTATCTTAACCCCTACATGTGTCCATAACTGGTTTATCTTAACCCCTGCATGTGGCCATAACTGGGCTATCTTAACCACTGCATGTGGCTATAACTGGGATATCTTAACCAATGCATGCAGCCATAACTGGGCTATCTTAACCCTTGCATGTGGCCTTAACCGGGCTATCTTAACCCCTGCAGGTGGCCATAACTCGGCTATCTTAACTCCTGCATGTGGCCATAACTGTGATATCATAACCCATGCAGGTTGTCATAACTGGGCTATCTTAACCCCTGCATATGGCCATAACTGGGCTACCTTAACCCCTACAGGTGGACATAACTGGGCTATCTTAACCCCTGCATGTTGCCATAACTGGGATATCCTAGTCCTTGCATATGGCCATAACTTGGCTATCTTAAACCCTGCATATGGTCATAACTGAGCTATCTTAACCCCTGTATGTGGCCATAACAGGGATATCTTAACCCCTGCATGTGTTCATAACTGGAGTATCTCAACAGCTGCATGTGAACATAACTGGAATATCATAACCCCTGCATGTGCCCATAAATGGGCTATCTTAACCCTGCATGTGTCCATAACTGGGATTTCTTAACCCCTGCATGTGTCCATAACTGGGCTATCTTAATCCTGCATGAGTCCATAACTGGGCTACCTTAACCCCTGTATCTGGCCATAACTGGGATATCTTAACCCCTGCATGTGGTCATAACTGGACTCTCTGAACCACTACATGTGAACATACCTGGAATATCATAAACCCTGCATTTGGCCATAACTGGGCTATATTGACCCCTACATGTGGCTATAACTGGGTTATCTTAACCCCTGCATGTGGCAATAGCTGGTCTATCTTAACCACTGCATGTGGCCATAACTGGGATATCTTAACCCCCGCTTGTGCCCATAACTGGGCTATCTGAACACCTACATGTGGCCATAACTGGGATATCTTAATCCCTGCATGTGGTCATAACTGGGCTATCTTAACCCCTGCATATGGCGATAACTGGGTAATCTTAACACCTGCATATGGCCATAACTGGGATATCTTAAACCCTGCATGTGGTCATAACTGGACTATCTCCATCGCTCGATGTGAACATAACTGGAATATCATAACCCCTTCATGTGGCCATAACTGGGCTATCTTAATCCTTGCATGTGTCCATAACTGGGCTATCTTAACCCCTGCATATGGCCAGAACTAGGCTATCTTAACCACTGCGTGTCGCCATAACTGGGATATATTAACCCCTGCATGTGGCCATAACTGGGCATTCTTAACCCCTGCATGTGGCCATAACTGAGCTATCTTAACCCCTGCAGGTGGCTATCACTCGGCCATCTTAACCCCTGCATGTGGCCATAACTGGGCTATCTTAAACCCCTGCATGTGGCCATAACTGAGCTATCTTAACCCCTGCAGGTGGCCATAACTCGGTTTTCTTAACCCCTGCATATGGCCATAACTTGGATATCTTAACCCCTGAAAGTGGTCATAACTGGGCTATCTTAACCCCTGCATGTGGCCATAACTGGGCTACCTTAACTCCTACAGGTGGCCATAACTGGGCTATCTTAACCCCTCCATGTGGCCATAACTGGGATATCCTAATCCCTGCACGTGGCAATATCTGGTCAATCTTAACCTCTGCATGTGGCCATAACTGGGATATCTTAACCCCTGCATGTGGTTATAACTGGACTATCTCAACCGCTGCATGTGAACATAACTGGAATATCACAACCCCTGCATGTTACCATAACTGGGCTATCTTAACCCCTGTATGTGGCCATAACTCGGCTATCTTAACCACTGCATGTGTCCAAAACTGGGATTTCTTAACCACTGCATGTGGTCATAACTGGACTATCTCAACCTATGCATGTGAACATAACTGGAATATCATAACCTCTGCGTATGGCCATAACTGGGGTACCTTAACCCCTTCATGTGAGCATAACTAAGATATCTTAGCCCCTGCATGTGAGCATAACTGGGCTATCTAAACCCCTGCATGTGGCCATAACTGGGATATCTTAACCCCTGCATGTGGTCATAACTGGACTATCTCAACCGCTACATCAGAATATAACTGGAATATTATAACCCCTGTATGTGGCCATAACTGGGCTATCTTACCCCTGCATGTTGCCATAACGAGGATATGTTAACCCCTGCATGTGGCCATAACTGGGATATCTTAACCCCTGCATGTGGTCATAACTGTGTTGTCTTAACCCCTGCATGTTGCCGTAACTGGGTTATCTTAACCCCTGCATATGGCCATAACTGGGATATCTTAACCCCTGAATGTGGTCATAGCTGGACTATCTCAACCGCTGAATGTGAACATAACTGGTATAAGAAAACCCCTGCATGTGGCCATAACTGGGTAATATCAACCCCTGTATGTGGCCATAACTGGACTATCTTAACCCCTGCATGTGGCCAAAACTGGGCTATCTTAACCACTGCATTAGGTCAGAACTGGGATATCTTAACCCAAGCCTGTGGCCATAACTTGTCTATCTTAACCCCTTCATGTGGCCATATCTGGGATATCGTAACCCCTTCATGTGGACATAACTCGGCTATCTTAACCCCTGCATGTGGCCGTAACTGGGCTACCTTAACCCCTACAGGTGGCCATAACTGGGCTATCTTAACCCCTGCATGTGGCCATAACCGGGATATCCTAGTCCCTGCATGTGGCCATAACTGGGCTATCTTAACCCTTGCATATGGCCATAACTGAGATATCTTAACCACTGCATGTGGTCATAACTGGACTATCTCAACCACTGCATGTGAACATACATGCAATATCATAACCCCTGCATGTGGCCAGAACTGTGATATCTTAACCCCTGCATGTGGTCATAACTGGGTTGTCTTAACCCCTGCATGTGGCCGTAACTGGGCTATCTTAACTCCTGCAAGTGGCCATAACTGGGATATCTTAGCCCCTGCATATGGTCATAACTGGAGTATCTCAACCGCTGCATATGAACATAACTGGAATATCATAACCCCTGCATATGGCCATAACTGGGCTATATTAACCCCTGCATATGGCCATAACTGGGTATCTTAACCACTACATGTGGCCATAACTGGGATATCTTAACCACTACATGTGGCCATAACTGGGATATCTTAACCCATGCATGTGGCCATAACTGGGCTATCTTAACCCTTGCACGTGGTCATAGCCGGGCTATCTTAACCCCTGCAGGTGGCTATAACTCGGCTATCTTAACCCCTGCATGTGGCCATAACTGGGATATCGTAACCCCTGCATGTGGTCATAACTGCGCTATCTTAACCCTTGCATGCGGCCATAACTGGGCTACCTTAACCCCTACAGGTGGTCATAACTGGGATATCTTAACCCCTGCATATGGCCATAACTGGGATATCCTATTCCCTGCATGTGGCCAAAACTAGGCTATCTTAACCCCTGCATGTGGCCATAACTGGGTTATCTTAACCCCTGCATGTGGCCATAACTGAGATATCTTAACCCCTGCATGTGGCCATAACTGGGATATCTTAACCCCTGCATGTGTTCATAACTGGACTATCTCAACCGCTGCATGTAAACATAACTGAAATATAATAACCCCTGCATGTGCCCATAAATGGGCTATCTTAACCCTGCATGTGTCCATACCTGAGATATCTTAACCCCTGCATGTGGCAATAACTGGGCTATCTTAAACCCTACAAGAGGCCATAACTGGGCTATCTTAACCCCTGCATGTGTCCATAACTGGGCTATCTTTATCCTGCATGTGTCCATAACTGGAATATGTTAACCCCTGCATGTGGCCATAACTGGGATATCTTAACCCCT
>JAUUEG010052797.1:0-11596 GCA_032361445.1 Panulirus gracilis | reverse complement strand
CGGATCGCTACCGCTAGGCTATGATTGCCCCTAATAGGGAAATGACTATTCGAATACTATGCACTCGAATACCCTTCGTCTCAAGTTGGTAAAAAACGGGGTCTACACCGGTCATTTTACCGAACCTAACTGTACAACGCGGAGGTATATGAACGAAGTGCATATGAACGCACACTTTCATAGCAATTTCTCTTTTAGGGGCGATTATAGCCTAGCTGTAGCCTTCCGCCTGTTACGCAAGGGTCCCGGGTTCGATCGTGGCTGTTGGAGGTTTGTATGTCCTATGAAAGGCGTGTTCATATGCACTTCGTTCATATATATACACATGTATATATTCATACTTGCTGCTTTCATCAATTCCCATCGCCAACCCGCCACACATGAAACAGCAACCCCCTACCCGCACGCGCGTAAGGTAGCGCTTGGAAAAAAGAAAAACACATTCGTTCACAGTCTCTAGCTGTCATGTGAACAAAAAATATGTCTGTATGATCTCCAAGCTGAGGAAGGCCTAAGGTTGATTTCACAAATAAGAAAAAATTATTTGTACTTTTGGACGCGGACACTTTATGAAAGCAACGTTGTAGATGACGTTGGGATATTATGATCAATATGAAATAGTAAATGTGGAATTAATAAAAATTGATACTTGATCACGTTTCAAGCAACTCATAATGATGTTAGCTGAACTATATTGCATTATCCTTAAGAAATCTGTTCTGCCCTGAATAAAGTCCATATGTTTCTGGTACTGTGCTTAGCAATGGATTCTCCAACACTTCTTTGACTGTACTGTTATTGATGCTACCATTAATACTCTAAATCTAAAGCTAGTGAACAAGGGTCAGGTATTATATGAATACATAATGATTAAGTGACCTTTTGTGTAGCTTACTCAAAGGAAAAATTCTTTCCATATGTCTCATTTAATATCTTATTCACTTGTACGTCTGCCATTACGATTATTTTTGAGATATCGTGAAATTGTCAGCTGCGTCCCTTGCAACAGAGAGGATGAGGGCTAAACCAGACCATATAATCTCTGTCATTGATTATATTAAGTTTTGTCGTGGCTTCACTACAGTAGTCAGTAATATAACTGATGCAGATCCCAGACGTCTCTCCTTTAGAAAGATTTCTTTCCAAGTCAGATATTCAGCTAAGGTGCACACACACACACACACACACACACACACACACACACACACACACACATACAAACACACTCCGCACCATTTCATGAGAGGCAACCTGACAGTGTTTGAACACCAGCAACACTCGCTCTCTGCCTAAGGAAACGCACACGTCAGACACGTCTCGTGAGGGACATCATCCTACTCTTAACTCTCGCTCGGGGTAACTGGAGACGAGGTAGTATTGACCTCATCGTCCCTCGTGCCTACCTCTACACGATGATCCGGATGTTACTGCTTCGTTCCTTAATCTTCGTTACCCAAATTACCTATACATGACCAAGTACCACAAAAATGACAATCCTTTTCTCATGGGTGATAGTCATCGCTATAATTTGGTGGTAGTGTAACATTTCCTAAAGCAATTGACCCAAGTGCGCGTTGGACATCAAGCCTCCCCTTGAGAAGAAGAGTCTGGCTGATCCACTGTCAATGACAGCCTGTTAGCGAACTGCGCATCAAAAGTCAGCACCCTTTTCAGAGTAGAAATATCACGCTCCAGTAAGCTACTCCTTCAGGTCAGGTCCTGGGAAGTAAACTTTATCATTGAACACGAGAAATATTCTCGGTATAGCAAGCATTGTTAAACTGTAAACTAGTTGACGGCAGTCTACAACCTAAACAATGTACCTATAGTCACTAATAATAATTTTCCGTGGGTATAAAGGTAAACATCATCTGAGCAAATATCAGACCTGCATCATGCAACCATGAAGCTGACAACGTAAGAGTGGTTATCGTAGCAGCAGCCCAGTGTCTTGTTGGCTGGAACATGTAGCTTCTGACTGAGTCAAACAGTTCCTATCTAAACAAATTTCAAGTGTCTACATTGCTTTACTGGTGACATTTCCCGACATCAAACTTTAAATAAATGATAGATGTACATATGTTCTATATGAAAAGAAACTCTCCTATTATGAAACGACCACAATTTCTACTTATGATCGAGAACCATTATGTGATTCAATGCATCGGAAAAAAATTCCCGAAATCCCCAGGAATTTACTGTAACCAGGTCAAGGAAGCCACTGACCCTTAAAAACGCAGAGTAATAATGTAAATCCAAGTCTTTAGATGCAGTGCTTCAGTGAGATAAGCAGATATGAAGACGATGATATAGCCTACACAAGGAAGTATTACTGATTTTAGCCCTTTTAACAGGATTCTGATGCGGAGAACGACAGGGAAATTCAGAAAGTCCAACCCTCCCCCCACAGTTTAAACTAAAACTGCGGAAGACAAGATTCGACTAGTTCTATTACTAATACAGAATAGTCATATTCTCTCTCTCTCTCTCTCTCTCTCTCTCTCTCTCTCTCTCTCTCTCTCTCTCTCTCTCTCTGCATGTTTCTTTCTGTCAGTCTTTCCGCAAAACATCTTCAGTGATTTAGAGGGGCTAGTGAAGGGATATAAGACCAGTGTAGCGTAAGTCTGGTGGCGCAACAATTTGCTAAATCGAATACGCTGCTATTGAGAATAATAATAATAATAATACGAATAATGAAATATCCAGAAGAAATAATATCTGTGAAGGTTGGTATAGGTAAAATGTGCATATAAAGACCAGTAAAAGTTTTAATAACACAGTCAAGCCAGTAATAGCGTTTCAGGAGCAGCTGGGGCTCGGGTGTTGTGCTCAGTCATGGCAGCTGAAGTTGATGCCATTCTGAAGCCAAGTCCGCCGCCTGCCCCTCCCTCCTCTGTTGACTTCCGAACCTGTGAAATATCGCCGATGTTTCCTAACATTCCACTTCCTGCCATTTTCCAAATTAATATGAAAGTTCCTGAGGAACATGTCCCATGAATCCCTCAGAGAATAACTAACATTATAGTTATTTTCACTATCTAAAAATCATAATCCACATCTTACGAACAAAAGTCTTCAGGTCTGTAGTAACTATAGGACTACACAACACTCCCTGAGGCCGTGATAAGGTCTCAACAAAATTATTTAGACTATCGAGTCTTGGTTCATAAAGCTTGTGGCTGATACGCGCTCATCCAGACCGTTGACTTAGTATCATTAACTGTCATCCGCATGACCACTTGCACAGAGGAACACGTAGTCAAACATGATCATTCACTTTCAGTCTAACAAATACACCAGGTGAAAGGCAAATAGATAAATACATATAAAAATGAACGATAATTCATACACACACACAAAAAGAGATCTCACACACGTACAGAGACATACAGAGTTAGTAGCAGTAGGCTACCACTCGATTAGAGCGGCTATACAGTGAGTCACCAACTCACTACTGGCTGTTAAGATCCTCTTCCTGGCCCAGGTTGTTGTCTTTTCTTTTTTGCCTCACACACACGCGCGTTGCTGGCATTTAGTCAACAAACACACACGTTCTTCATCTTACACATCTAACGCTACAACATTTGTTTCACACAACACTTTAGATTATCGAACCAATGGACGCTATGAGCGAGCCCTGGCTATTGGCAATATTTCGACGTAGGTAAAGCCAATTCATGAGATGATTATAGAACTCCCTTTCCATACTCTAAATGTAGGTAATAACACGAATTCACACAATTAAGTACACATAGGTATAGACACGTGCCCACCCATATACATATACACATACATGACTACGTGAACAAACACACACACACACACACACACACACACACACACACACACGCACACACACTAGCGGACCCTCTCGGGATCGAGCCTTGATGGGTTCGAATCCTAGGCGTGGCATTCTGCCAACAGCCTATTCCAGTTGTTCATCCATCCCTCAGAACTTGACGGGGCATAGGCTGGTGTGTGTGTGTCGGTACATACACATAAGAAGGAGCAGAAGAAGGAGGACATAGAACATTTACAAGATTTAGAGACCGGAGAAAATGAGTGTAAAACTTTACCCAAAACACGCATTTAAAAATCACACACACACACACACACACACACACACACACACACACACAATTGCCAAAAGATATGGACTCCTACCTGGATACATATGCAGATGACGCAAGGGTTATCAGGGATGTGAAAAATCAGAACTGTATCATCCTACCAGGGGAGCTAGTGTGGTTGTTGAAATGCAACCAGAATAAATGTAAAGCAGTGAAGATGGCGTTATAGTGAAAGAATGCTCAATATAGATACCATATAAGTTGTAGGAATCTGTGTGTGTGAGAGACTTGGTAGTTGATGACGCCAACCTGTCGCCAGTGTCGTACATGTAGAGCGTAGTAAGGGAGACAAATTTGTCTGCTGCCAACAGTCACAACAGCATTCAAGTATGTTCATAAGGAAATATATAGCGGGCTGTTCAAATGCTACATTAAGTCAAGCTAGAATATACTTCTTAGGTTTGGTCACCGCACCTAAAGAAGTACAAAGAAATAACAGAGAAGGTCCAGGGGAGGGCAATGATGATTCGACCGGAGCTAAAAGGGTTGAGGCGTCAACTTTGTTCACCAGTGAAGAAAGAAGAGTAAGGGATAACCTGATCAAATCTTTATCTTTAATTTCTCTAAGTAAGCTTGATGATGTAGATAGCCCACGGTTCTTCGTAAGAAGCAATGATATGGCAGCCAGAGGACATAGCGTGAAATTAAAGAAGAAATATTCTAAGACGGTCCTAAAGAAGTACTTTCATAGTAAATTAATGCTAGATTAGTGGAATAAATTGAATTAGAATGTAGTAATTGGAAACATCATAGAGAAGTTACAGTGTTCTATGATAGTAAAGCAAGTTCAACATATGGGTTTCTTATAAGAATAATACTCCTCCACGCAAGTAACAAATTAGTAAATATTTATCTAGTTATTCACAGTTACCCAAGGAAAAGTTTCTATGACAAAGTCCTAGTATTATCCAGGACCTTTCTAAAGGCTCCTTCAGTCTAAGGTTTTGCTACGTCCAGCAGCAGGGAAATAAGAAAATTTTAACAAGACTGTGCTCTCAACGACACAGCCTTGTAAAAGGTAACTTTTCACTCGTAACCTCGTCGTGCAGGCGAAGTCAGGAAACACCAGGAGTCAGATGAAACAGTTTTGGGAGGACTAAAGGTGAAGGTTAGCACAATGAAAGGGCGCAGATTAAACGTAGTGTTAGGAGGACTAGTTGAGGAGGGTTTTACCACGGATACTCTGACAGGAACAACTGGTTGGAGGAGGATGTGTTCATTGTCTACATAGTGCCGCTGTAACTTACGAGATCATCTTTTGTGTCTGGGCGACAGAAATGGGTTGGCTTGTACTGAAAACGGCCCGACACCCTCTTTGTTTTGGAAAGTAGAGACACGCCAAGTTTTACCAGGAGAGAGAGAAAAAATGGGATGAATGGATCGTCGTACTCTATTGTGTATAGAGATCTCCGCTGCGTAGTATGGAGGGGTGGGTTGGTGGGAGGTTCTCGGTCCGGTGATTGATGATGGAGCGAGAGGGAGGGAGGACCATTGTGGGGGTGAGGGGTGAGGAGGGTGAGGGAGAGGTGGTGTAGAAGAAGGACTGGGATAGGTCAGGCCACGGTAGGGGTAGCCAGGGATAATGGATGTGACGGGTGAACATTGTGATAATGCCGTGGCTCGCGGCGTTTGTGACGGGCAAGCGAAGGCCTCTCACAAAGCATCAGTAACGGCGTCGTAAACTCTTGGAATGCCTTTCTTCCCGCCACCACCACCACCTAACCCCTCACCCCCCATCCGTCCCCTTCGCCTTATCACCCACATTGACATTCTCTTTGAAGTTCAATACAGCATAAATGATAAATCGGATATAATGACAGTCAAGTGACTAGTTGATGCAGGAGGAAGGAGGGTAGAGATGAAGTAGAGAAAGCTCGTCGTTGGGTGTAGTCAGTGTAGTCGGTCGTGTCGGGAGGTGGTGCGGGAAGTACCTCCTCTGGCAGGCGGGGTCGGTGGCGGCGGTTTGGCTGTGCTGCTGCTGCGGCGCCTGCGGCCTCACCTTGCGGCCACTGAGATCGATGTGGCAGCCTTGACCCTTGATTGGTCTGACTGCAGCTATGGCAGGAGCATGGATACTGGGGAGGGGCTCCCGTGTTCACAATGACGCCCTGTTGTTGATCTCTCACGCATGTCGAGAGCATATTGGAGCGGTGCCAGTTTTTTTTTTTTTTCGTCCAGTTGCCACCACGAATGGTTGCTGGACACTGCAACACTGGATGTCAAACAGAGGCTCATAAAACTGAAACGCAATTACCCCAGAGGTTCCCCCTCGCCTTGATATATCGCGAGCGTGAGAGAAAAATACATTGGCTGTAATTGCCTTGCTGGTGTGGGTGAAAGATAAGGACAAACAATAGAGAGCAGCGTGAGGGGTCTCGCGGGGTCTAATAATACACGAGAGCGGTGATAGAGTGAGAGACGTGGGTGAAGCACGTTATTATCTCCCCCACTTCCTTCTTCACCCCACCCCCCTTCCCTTCCTCTCCCCCCTCCCTCAAACTTCTCGTTCCACGCACCCTCTCCTGCACGGCTTGGGGCCCCAGGAGGGTGGGTGGCTTATGTGAGCGGCCGGTCGAGCGTGACGCTGGGTGGCTGGGTGGGCTGTCAGGGGATGGTGGAGGGGGAGGAACTACCACGGGACGGTGGGTTAAAGTAGGGTGGGTGGGGGGGGAGGGATTCGCCCACCGGTGGTGTGTTTATAGCTCGTAAAGCCATCGCATCTCCTTCCACCCCTCCCCTCCCGGACTAGCTTCCCTGTCACTAGACCCCTAAACATAGTGCTCACCCCAGCCAGCCACCCTTCCCTCCTCACCGACCTCCCGAAACACGAGTTGTAGCTCAGATTATTACGAAGTTAACATAATTCTCTCGGACAAAATCGCTGATCACAGTTGGACCATGGATTAGCTGGCGATTTTAAGCTTCATCTTTCTCTTGCCTATGCCTTAATCACTACGTAATCTCTGTGATCCTAAATTAGTGACCGAATGATGAGAGGGGATTGCTCCTGGGGGTTGAAATATGATGGAGTAGATTCACAGACTCTTTGCCTTTGGTTGTGAGAATCATTGCTATGAATCACTTGACTATTAATCTGCTCACCCCTCACCGAAATAGCCATAGCGCGGGTCAAACCTTCAGATAACGTACACACCGGCAATCATACATTCCTGTATTCCATCCCATCCCATCCCATCTCCTCGATCATACGTCACTAATCACACTACTACTACCCACATTTGAGCCCTTACATCATCTGCGACATGTAGCCTCCATGACAAACCACTACAATTTAGTCCACAGTAATGACCTACTGTACAGCTCACAGTAAAGCAGCCTCAAAGCCCCCACCCTTCCTTACACACGGCCTCCTACAAGTCACTACCTATACCTCATGTAACACGTTCGGCATATAGGCTAAGCCCATACATTTCGATAACATTCTCCCGGCATACGCAGCCCACAAGTTTGGCTTGTATCCTGGTATGCAACCCTGTGATTTCTCATTTGATTTTGCATGCAATCCCGACAATTTTTCATTTGCCACCACCAACTGTCATCATCAGTCTACACCTAAGGGTCACTCAATAACTTTATTTTCTGTCCACAGTCCAAACCCATTCCTACAGCCAATATTTAGCCGTCGCCGTAAGTCAGTCACCAAGCCCCTTACTCTAGCCCTTTCCCCTAACCCATATCCCATGATGTTCAGTTAGCCAACACTCCAGAACTTTCCCCTAACACTCCCGTATTATCACTTAGCCAACATCTGAACCTACTCCAGTCCATCCTAAATAATTTCTCCGTTAGTTATTCTGATTGCTTCAACTTGTATTGTCAGCAGGCATATGTAGAGTTACTTATTAGTAGTTTCTAAATTGAATGTTTGATTTTTTTTTTCAAATTTAAAAGCAAATCATCATGAATTAACTTGTACATTCTTCCATCTAACCTTCACGCTAGTTGCTTCTCACTTCACACGACTCATGATCACACACATATTGTACCTAACGCAACCTTCTTTGCAGAACAAACCCTTACACCACTCACCATCTCCCTTACCCATACACCTTTTTATGCTAATGTACCTCAGCTGCACGCTTTGCCTTCACATATTTTTTTCCTTATACACCTCTCATTCATATCTTTACATTTCTCATTTTTCACACCTTTCACTTACACTTGTCATCATATCATTTACCCCGTCCCCACTCCGTACAATCGGTCCTGTCACCTTCACATCCTTCATCCTAACACCTTACACCTTTTACCGTCACATTCCTCATCTTGAGAGTCCTCAGTCTCACATGTTCCAATTACACCTCATCTTTTAAGGAGTTCACATTCTTCCTTATTTCTTTCAGTTGCACACCCTAGGCCTCATCTTTAGCCTATTCACATTCACTCACTTCACCCCGAATCTCTTACCCTGTATACAGTACTACATGACTTTCAGTCTCCTCATACATTGGCACCTTTTACTCTTTATCCTTATCCCTCATCTGTGCACCCCCTCACCATCAAATTGTTCCATTGCCGTCAGCCATGAAACCGGTTTAGAATTTTAAAAATCTCGGGGACGTGTTTGTAGGATGGATGTTTGTGTGCTGCCTCATTATCCCTCCTAATGAACTCTGAACCTTTAATTACATTGATTACCTAATTACCTTAATTATTACTGTATAGGGAGGGAGTTTTGCACTCACGAGGCTCCATCTCTTGATTATAATCTATTGTAAAATGTTTCAAATTAACATATGCTGTCAGCATTAACTATTTCTTCATTTTATTTACTTATTCCTCAACTCTTATACCATAAAAGTACATCTTTACATGTTTTTTAACAAGTTTCTTTCTTAATTTCATGGTATGCCTCTGGTTGTTGTATTTCTACATGTTTTGAAGAACTGTTCACTGTCTCTGTCATCAGTCTGGTTTAAAGGTCATAAAGTTAAGTAATGTGTGTGTTGTGTGTCTTTGTAGAGAGGGTGTTTGGCATCTGATCAGTGTCTGTGATTTCACGGAGGATGTTGCATCATGGACATGAAGGGTCCTGGGATCTGTTGAAACTGTGTTTGCTGTAATGCAGGGATGGGTGATGTGTCTAGAACATAGATGGGAGAAGTTCGATCTGTGTTTGTCTGGGAAGTGTGGTTTCAGATGTTTTGTTCTGGTAGGATTGTGGTGAAAAGACTGAGTTGTGAAAGTGCTTGTTACGTGCTTGTTGCATCATTTTATAGTGTATTCATATCCTTAGTGTTGCATTTGCTGAGGATAGTGGGATCTGTGGGTGGAGGTTCTTAAAGTGTTGGGCAGAGCATGCTTTATATAGCTAATGAGGGTTTCTGGTTAGTTAGGAGTGGTTTGGGTGGGAGGAGTTTAATGCCAAGCATGTTGGAAGGATCTTTATATCAATCTGTAAGTGGTAAGTGTTGAGTACTTGTTGTGGCTAGGCAGCCAGTGATTGTTCAGAGTATTCTGTTTTATGTAGCATATAGCTTTATTATATTTTCTATTGAGAAGATAGAAGATCAGGCAGGTTCGGCATAGTTTAGAGTGGGGCAGATGCAGTGTGTGTGTATGTGGGATGTTGCGGGATTCTTTTTCTTGCCTAAGTTTAGTGCCAGTTGGTGTTCGAAGGGCATTTTGTGTTATCATTAATGTGGAGAATGAATGCTTTCTGTGTATCTTATGTGATTCCCATGATAGTTATTTTGTTCATTGGGCATGATTGTCCACTAAAGATGACTTGGGTGTGTCAGCTAGATTCATATCTGTTTGGGGATTGAAAGAATGGTTGAAAATTTCTGTTGTGGGTGAGCCATTATTCCAGTTGTTATGTATTGCTGCTTGTTATGATGTTTTTGTGAGGTTGTCTGTACACAAGAGGACCTTTGTGTTGTGGTTTCTTGGATGTAAATGTTGGTCATGTTGGAAAAGATTGAATGGTTGTAGGACATCGCTCCCCGAGAATTCCATTTTTAGCATTTAGGGGTTGTAAAGGTGAAGCCATTGTTAAGGACTCTGGCATGGCATCTGACAATGAAATTGGCCTGTCAATTTATTCCTTGTTATGGGAGGTTGTAGCAAGTATTATTTGTTTGAGGATGTGTCAGGGGACAGTTTTAAAATGCTTTGTTGATGTCTGTTGCTACTAGTATTGTTCAGGATGGGGGTTGTGGTTGGTTGAAGCCAATTAGGATATGTTGATCTTGGTAATCAGCACTTCATCCTTTGCTTGTTACTTTTTTCTCTATTTGCCCTCAATCTTTACTTTAATTGCTATTAGTGTCTTGTGAAATATTTTGGGGCATCCAAAGTATTTTCTGAAATGGAGACAGTCCTGGCACCAAGCAGTGTTATTTTCAGTCGCATTTATAGAAATGTAAATTTTCTGGTGTATATTTAGGATTACCCTAGGACCCTTATTTGTTTGTGTTAAAACCCAATTTATGTCTTGAATATACCATGAAGATGATGTTTAGTAGTAAAAAATATTTTAGAGGATATGTGCTATGTTATAGATTCATGTATTTATTGTGTTGTTAAAAGTCTCTTTCTCCCATTTATGATCATGAAACTAAATTATAAAGATCGTAAGATGTTGTTTGTTTTTATTTCTGTTTTAGTTGATTTACAGGAGAAGTGAGAGATGAATGGCTGTTATTTTTGAGGGCTTGGCAGTTTCTCATAGCTTTCCAAACTTTTATATTCAAAAGAAAATGTAATTGAATGATGCATGAGATAGCATGCACCAACTATTAGTGGTGACATTTAAGTTTAGGTGGTTAAATGTCACCTAATTCAGGTGATGTAAATAATAGATGCTTTATTGATTTTTTTTTTCCAGATCAAGATCTATGCAGCTTATATCTGTGGACCAGTTGTGCACACTATTAAAGTTTGCACTAAATCGTCTTAAAACTATGCCAGGGGTAAGTATTCAAGTAACCTCTCTGGTCTACAGTAAAACATGCTGACTGCCAGTGAGTACAATGGTGTGATAGAGATAGTGGACTTTTTTTTATATTTTTTTTTTAATTTTAAGTAACTCACTGTCAAGAGGACATAAGTATATGGATAAGGAAATATTTAGCAAGATGTTCATAAAGGACCTACATAAAGCTAAAACTCCAATGTGATTCTCAAGTTTGATCACCTAAACAAGTACAAACAACCGAGTGAGAAAATTATGAGTGACATCTGCTTAGAGAGCCAGCACTTTAGTGGTTGTCAAAATGCGCTCTTCTGACCCAGGTAGATGTCTTTTCTTTCTGCTTCGCTAACATGTGGACTACTGGCATTCTGTCCACAAACATACAATCTCTCTTTGTCATATGTAACACTTGACAACTCTTACCTCATGCTACTCTTTTCTTGGTAACGTTAAATTTCTTTGTAGTGAGCTCTGTGCGCTAGCCCATCCTTTTGGCAAAATGGTGGAAGCAGTAGATAGTAGTAGTAGG